>BGPT01000600.1:222910-278874 GCA_003297045.1 Symbiodinium sp. clade C Y103 | reverse complement strand
TGGGGATGTCAGATCGACGAAGATGTGATTGGAAGGACATCACGTCTGAGTCGGCGAGTTAATATTCGTCGAGTTATGTCACGAACCTTAGAGAGGTATTTTGTGGCAACTTACTCAGCTTTCTCGAAGGAAGGTTGGCTGTCTTAGAAAAGATGTTGTTCTGCTGCACTGTGGAACCTGCTGCTATCTTTTACCTGATTTGGCTCTCAAACCAATCCAAGACTTTTTTTTCAGGACATTTTCCCATTATCTTGGATCAGAATCCATGCCGATGCATNTGCTGCTATCTTTTACCTGATTTGGCTCTCAAACCAATCCAAGACTTTTTTTTCAGGACATTTTCCCATTATCTTGGATCAGAATCCATGCCGATGCATCAGGTCTCCGGAAGTCGCTGTGTTTGTTGGATTGTGGTAGGCACCTCATGGCCTTTGACCTTCTTTTTTTGGGTTTCTGATCATTTAAGACAAATCATAGATTATGGGTGAAAAAAAATAGTATACTATTTTTAAAAATAGNACCTCATGGCCTTTGACCTTCTTTTTTTGGGTTTCTGATCATTTAAGACAAATCATAGATTATGGGTGAAAAAAAATAGTATACTATTTTTAAAAATAGCCTACTAAATTTTAACAACCCAGAAAAAAGAAGGTAAAAGGATACGAAGGTAGATATATGACATGTAATTGACATAATGTACCATATCATAAACATTTAGTACATGTCTTATTGGGGGACTGACGATCGATGAATGATGATATATAGAACTATCTATCAACTGACTATGAGTTATTTGGGGGACTAGTCATTATTCAAATTACTATTATGGTTCTCTGCTATGATTAGTCTTGGTATTCATCCCTACCGTTTATTATACATGTCAATGTGTATATATATATATATATGTGTATCATGCATTTACCATATATATATATATAACCACTATTCCATACTATTCCTACAATATCCACATCAATTACAATATCGCCCAAAATCACTACGTATCTATGTATATGATATATACATCATAATCATCATAATCATATAGATATATATATATATATACATATAGATAGATAGTCTATGTCTATTTCCGCGTGATTGGCCCAGTTTCTATGTCTACCCGTTGCTCCGTCAGGTGGCCGCCTTCGAACGTCAAGTCCTCGAGGCTGACAGCGCCTGGCGCCAGGGCTTCGGGGTGCTGGGCGCCGGCCGCGATGCGCGGGACTTCTGCAAGGCCAGGGGCGGTGGCGGGGTGGCGGTGCGCAGGTTGCAAGCCCCTTTTTTTGGTTTGATGTGTTAACCCCCCATCTGGGAGTTTCCATAAATGGAGGTACCCCAAAATGGAGGGTTTATAAGGGAAAACCCTACTAAAATGGATGATTTAGAGGTACCCCTATTTTAGGAAACCTCCATCTTATTTGTTGAATCCAATATGTGAGGGTGAAATTCTGATGTTGGATCTCATGTGTCAAATTTTCTCTTTATGCCACATGCTAGTTACATCCGACATTTTTCCCGTTTAAATCAACAATTTGGCTGTTCCCAAATGCCATCGAGTTCATGCTCTGACCGGTTCAATCCTGATTTCTCTTAGCTAAAACAGAATGTATTCTGTATTTTCTTCTCTGAAGTACCCAAAAATAGCCTCAAAAACACCAGGTCTTGTCCCCCGGAAAGTTGCGCCTCGTCCGTGCCTTCTACGAGGCCGGCAGCGGCCGGGCCGCGGTTCACCAATTAGGTTTGCCAATGTCAAGTCTAGCAGGCCCCAAAAATGGAATTTGTAGGACTCCAACCCAAAAGGATATGGTGATGAATTTAATATGATCTATCATCTTGGGTGTTAATAGGACTATTACTGTGAATGTTTGCTAACCTTGGTTTATCCATTTTTGAACAAATTATTAACCAATATACTGGTGAATATATAATTGGTCAAGCATCAACGAATACTCGATAGATATAAATGCACATGATGGCTAAAAAAACATCATGTTGCTTAAGCGTGACCCCGCAAGTTCAACAACCAAGGACTTACTCATCCAGATTGGCATCAACTATATAGTTAAAGGGTAGGATTAGTTGTCCCAGTTGTTATAAACGGGACAACACCGGCGAGGCAACTTCTTAACCAGCGATTGTTCGCAATTGAACTACAGTAACCAAAATCCGAAGCTCGTGAAATTTCACCATCAAAAAATGGAAAGTTCACCCGCCAAAACAGGGGAGCTCACGGGTCAAGAAAGAACCACGATTTCAGCGAAAATTATGTGGCTTTCACATGCTGTAATATAGAAGTGGATTTCAGCAAACTAAAGAGGAACTTACCAACCAAGACTCAGGCGGTTCACTGCCAAGAAATGTTGATTCTTAGTTCAGGAATTGGTACAATTATGTACAATTGCCATATAAACATACTGCAAAGAATCCCATGATATCCCATACAAGCTTCCTCTAATCCCCACTAGTTCCCAAACAATTACCACTAGGTCGATCCAAAGAAGATTGGCAAAAGCATCAGCTTCCCTGTGGAAGGGCAAGCGCCACATGAGGCCTCGGGATTTTTTGTACGGGGATTGGTGGGATACAATCCATCACAATATGTGTTTAAGTGATGTAAAAAGCAAATACAATTAAATTGTTTTGGGGATGATTCCCTTACAAAAAAACAACAGCAGTGACGGTAATATGGTGTGTTGGTTCTATACTCATACGTACAGTACATGTTTTACCGATACGCATAAGGGTTCAGTGCCAAATAAGCAACATAAAGGCATAGAACTTTGCAGGGTGCTTGCCAGGGTGAATATCTCCGAAGTGCCAAGATGACAGTCAACAACTATCTGGGAAGCTAGCCATCAAAGTGATTTTCAATCAGATGCCCATTCTTCTCCGTGATTTCTCGTTCTTGTCGGTTCAGTTCAACCTTTCACATTTTGAGATGATTGAAACCCTACAAGCTAGTGTTATTTGAATCAGATCCCATCAACCAGCCACTACTGATAATGTCGCATGATTATCAAATGTATCTTGATCGTCCATGATTTCATCGAACTGTTTTTCTTTTGACCCCAGTTCAGTTCTGTCCATTGGTTTGCTTACAGACGGTTCTCACTCTATGTCTCTCGGTGAGATCCTTTCGATATCCTGCCTGAAACAGTCACCATCAGTGTAATCAGTGCTTGGGTTTGTACCCACAAATCCATCGGTCTACATTAGACCATCTTTAGACTTCATTTGCCTTATTCAAACATGTCCCAAACACTTTATGGTATACCCCATTCACGGCCGATAAACCCATTTGAGTGGAGTACTGGGCCCCTGACCTTGAATCCCGTGTGTTGAAGTGAACTGACGGTGATGTGCAAGTCATATCTTGGGACAGTCGCCACCAAGTAACCTTCGCTACCCCTGACCAGTAACCCATGATATCCCATTATCATTCCAAGTATCAGGACTTCTAACCCACTGACCTACACTCCCTCATAACCATCCACATCCTAGCATCCCATCAGGTTCCCATCGTGGAGCAGTCCAAGCTCCAGCTGCCCTTTGTCACTTGACGGACAGAGATGTCAGCCATGGCAGACAAGTTGCCTTGTGAAATGAGGAGTTCAGTTCACCAACCCAAAATAAGGAATATATACCATCTGGTTATTTAACATAGCCATGGAATAGCTGGCTAATTTTGGAGGATTTTCCCAGCTAGAAACCTCCATTTAGTTCGGGGATGTTCCATGGCTATGTTAGTCATAACCAGAGGGTAAACCAAAGTGGGGATTTCATCAACCGTCTCATGGGGATGTATAGTTGATTTATAGTAGCCAAGTAGATAAATAGCTCCAAAAGATATTGTCTTTATGGTAGAGATATGGCTGCAGCTCAAAATGTAAGGCCCCGATCCATACCCTTTTGAAGAGATTGAATTCATGTGAGACCACGTGTGTAATTCCTTCGTTCCATACGTCCGGATCACCGCGTAGCGATCCATACCCGGTTTTTGAGCCATAGCCATATCTACAATCGTCTATAGTACCGTATCTATACGTAGAGTGGGGGTGACGGAAACCAAGAAAGATTGCACTGGGGGCACCACCTTGTTCCAACCAAAGGTGATCCGCAGCACGGTCAAACTGTTAGGGGGAGGAACGTCAAGGTGTGTACAGTATCTGTTTGGTGGTTTCGAATGTGTTTTGTCTTCCCTTTCTGGGATGACGATTCCAGTTGACGACTTTTTTGTTCAACGGGTCTCGAGACCACCAACCAGATATGCTGGGAGGCCGTGAACTAAGGGGTCCATCTCAAGGGACCATTCACAGAAGAAGGAACTCGACATCTTACTGTGACGTCATTGAAATGATGGTTTGTAAAGGGAGAATCATCATGAATCATCCCACATTAATGGCCTGATTTCATCCTTTTCTGGTTAGTGAATGATTATAATTCAGCTAGACTTATATTAAGTATCCTGCTGAAGCGCCATGCTTTCCGGTGCATTTCGGGGTAAATCCCCATTTGGGTCCTGCTCAAAATGATCGGAACCCCATGTGGGACTGTCAAGCTCTGAACTTTACCAGTTGTGCGGGATCAGTGTGCGTCAATTTGGGCCATATCATATCATATAATGTCAACCCCTGATTTATAAACCATGGTTGATTAATCAGGGGAATAATCCCCCAATGGTCACAATCTAATACTTAAATGGTACCCCCCCAATTAAACAGCCTAGGGAGTTAGTAATCCAGGGCTGACATTACGATCATAACATACTGGAATCCCCATATTTTTTCCGATACAACAAGGGCTATAACCAATCATAACCCATCCAAATAATGATCACAATTATCTATAGTCTGTAAATATTGGGTATACCCAAGAACATCCCACTAATCTGTAGAAGTTCTCCATTAGCTGAGCAGCCCTGAAGTCCCGTTGCGAGGTGGTTTGTGTCGCCTTGGAGCGCGGCTACGAAGTCCTGGAAGCGATTCGAAGGGACCAACCGGACGCCTGGGCAAGGGATGAATGGAGTGATTAACCAATGGATGGAATGGGGTAGCCTATTTTCAGACAAAGAAAAAAATATATATCATATATAATGTTGACATGTATTGATGGGTAGTAGTAGAATGAAAATAGTATATATATATACATACATACTAGAAAATCCAATTCGATATAGCTACCACGAACTGATGGGATAGCCATAATCGCTACATAGTGGGTGGGTTGTATACCTATACTTGGGCTTAATCTACAATATGCCTAAACTATTCTCTAGGGCATAACGCAAGGTATACCTATAGTTACTTTGGTTGGATATAAACTACACGTACCTATTGAATGAGGAATATAATTAGATTTGCTTCGGTAAATACTAATTATATATATATATGATGGGATACAGTATGGACCTTTATGTAGATATCATGGTATATGGTAAAACCTATTGGATATACAACTGATTTATATTGATTTATAGCAATGATTCACTAATGATCAAAGCAACCATGTTCATATATCACCATATATCACCATCTAATGATGTAGTGACGACTACCCAATGGGATGACAATAATGGCTAGACAATGAGGGTTACTACACTGTTGGGGATATTTGGGGCACCCTACACCTCTAATCATTTGGGATATTTTATGGGATGAATGGGTTCTCTATTCGTCTGTCTGATTTGGGATTTTTAGCTGGCTATATACAGTATTTTGGGGTACTGTAGATGGAAGCCCCTCAATTCTGGATTAGTTGCAGACGATTTGTGATGTTCAGATTGCAGATTGCAAATGTTCCTGGTAGATGGGAAGATTTGCTGATTTTCTTTTTTCTTCCAACCAGAAATCCATCTGTGCCAGGATCAAAGCTTGGGTCATGTTGGAAGATGGTCATCGCATCAATCTATTGATAGGGATTCCAGGATACCTATTATGGGATGGATGACCATGTCCCATTTATCCCCATGTCACCATGTAGCTTGACCATGGCAGATGCAGTTTTTGCTGCACGCTCCTAGGACGCCCAAGAAGGTGTCGACTACTTCCATTTGGTTTGACCGCGGAAGACCAAAATGGACCGCGGACCGCGCTTGCGGGCGTGGGACGCCTGGAAGGAGTTGAGTTGATGAAACATGCCCAACTGTTGAAGTTTTTTTCGATCAGATCTGGGGGTCAAATATGGGTATTAGCTACTAGAAATGGAGATAGTTGGCTGATGATGTGGGGATTCAACCATCTCCATTATATCCACAAAACACCTCATAATTTCTTGTTTTTGGTTGGTAATATATCATGATATATTCCTTTTTTGCTGTAATCAATCCCCAATTTCGATGATGATCACAAACCAGTTTTTGACTATATATATATATAATATAACTATAATATATATATATATATATATGTAACAACTATCTCTCGATCTCTTCCTTCTTGTTGGTCAATCCATTTGCTTCGTCACCTTGCTGCCGAGGTGCCTCAGCCCTCACCCTCGCCACTGCGTGCCGTCGCACAGCCAATGCAGCAACCACTGCAGCCGATGCCGGTGACGCAGCGAGCGCCACAGGTGATGCAGGTGCTGGGCCGCTGGGCCCTTCGCATCTGGCACTTGTCCAACAAGGGGATTTGATGGGAATCCTTCGAATATCGTGGAAACAGCCTGGTTTCACGGGGGATCTTTAAAGGTTCAATCTTTGTATAACCATGGGGATATGAATTGCAGAGTATGGGAGACACCCCCCCAAAAAAAACATGGTTTAAAATAGAATGTGCTTTCCCATTAAATAACATATTATGGGGTTACCGGTGTGACATGGTATAGCCCATTTTCAGATACGCCCATATGTAGGAGAGTGTCCCCAAAATTGGCTTCAGCCATGGAAATTTGATTTGATTCAACCAAAAAACTGAAACTGCATCCAACAAAAGTATCGGTGATCGGTTTAATCAAAAGGAACACAAGTAGCAGATGTGTTTCATCAATTTTACCCATGGATATGCATCCCATCTGGAAACTGATTGATTGCGAAAGTTGAGCCCAACTATACATGGGATAGCCCGACAAATAGGGATCTCTCAGGCGCGGGTCATTTTTGCCGCTTAGCATCACCAGAAAATCTGATGGTCTACGAACTTAGGATCAGCAGAGCTACCCTAACCAACTGCCCCAGGTGAAAGAACATGAAACAACTGTGATACCATTAGGCTTTATGGTTTGAAGTCCAGGTGATGTGTTTATTCCCTATTGTTGTAGCTATGTTGTCAGCCCAAGCCATGTTTGAGACAAGGGAGTTTGGTTCTGAGAACTGAACATGGAGTGCAGTTAGTTTGACAAAAACATCATGGAGCCAACTGATATGTGACGCTTACCCAAATAAATGATTTATATTTACATGTCTTTATCATTAAGTGATTATGTTTCTTCTTGAAATAGTTAATCGTAGCTTTTCAGAGACCGTTTTACTTGGGATATACATAGTCCGTCTCAACTGATGATCCGTCTCGATGGCACTGTAACTTGGTGTAGGGGACGTTGGACCATCCAAGTGGTGACGTGGGATCCGGACACGTTGGTAATGTTAAGTATTACAAACTAACCATTTTGGGGTACCGAATTGGACAACACCCAGGTATATGTAAACTCGCTAATTAGATTGAGAAAGGGGTAGGGACATGGGGTACAGACGCACGGATTGTTGTGTGTATCTTGTAGAAAATCTTGAGACCATCTGGGCTCTCTTCATGGTCACTGAAAGCCTCGTACAGTTGGGATCCATACTATACCAAAGGAACCAAAGCCAAATGTCGCCGCTCATGATTTCGGCACAGCTTGAATAAAAACCGCAGAGCCAGGCAGAACATCTAATTCCATGGTGGGATACATCCCTATCCCTATCATCCCTATTCTCCCTAGTGTATCCATATGAAGACCAAGTCCACACTCTCATGAATTCCTCAAAGTCGGTTGCAGCCACTTCACTTGCAGTTCAACTCCATGACCAGTTGCCACAAGCGATTCACCAGGTGAGATCTTGAGAGCTTGTCACGACATGAAAGAGCAAAACAACTCAATACAACCCAAGTCGTGGACTATAGTGACTAGACTTTGGCACTAAAACAAACCTCAAACTTTCTCACCTGTCCTTTGAAGTTTCGCCTGGAGAGCGGCGAAACCATGACGAAGGCATCGCTCCTCGGATGCAGAGTTTGACAAAGGTCTGGTTGAAAGCGAGAACTCGGATGGTCCCAACAAAGCGATCAAAGTTCAACGGATGTGAGTGCAACCTACTCAGATGGGTTATTGGAGTTATGAACTGGCCAAGACGTTTTTTGCGACGTGTAACAAAGTCGTAATGGGTCATAAACCAGTTATTGAAGCCAGGTACAGAACTCCAAGGCCCATCAACCTAAAAATCACACATATTCACACTCAATTCACCAAGGTTTACCCGATTAGAATCTGATTCTATATTATATAGTCAACCCCTGCTGCTTAGTGGGGGCCACCTGTAGGCCGAGAGGAACCCACTTTAGCAAACCTGCAAACGATATAGGGGTTTGCTAAAATGGGTGACCCCAACATCATCCAAGTGAGTGGTTTATGTTGAATCAACTGGAAACCCAATTGTGCAAAGGGGTCCCCATTTTGAGAAACTCCCAAGTGGATAAGCAGCGAAAAAACGAGTTCACCACAGTAATAAGTAATAAAGTTAGATTAACAGAACTGGGTATTAAAGCAAAAGAAGTGCTTGGTTATCCCCCTATCCCCACATTGATGGAGTATAATAGTGGCTTCTCGCATTCAGTTGTTTCTGGTTAGATATCTAAATTTGATGCTCGAACTCCTATTTCATCACCAAAATATCCAGTTATGCTGGATAACACCTGAATGTTGTTGCTAAAATCGCAGCGCTGGGTCAAAAGTCACCAATTTTGGTGCTTGACTGAGGTGATGACCAAAGAGGCGAAAATCGATCGAAACTGGTGAATGAGCTGGCGATTTTTAATTTACACATCGTTGGCTAATTTGGTGCAAAAGACGGGGTTTTCGCCAACAAGGCATGGGAGTTCATTGATGTTAAGTTGGTTAATAACATTTAGAAACCCAAATAATATTGATAACCCACTAATAACCCAAATAACATTGATGTTGGTTAAGTTGGTTAATGTTTAGAAACCCAAACAACTGTTGGGCTTATTGAGTTCATTGTAGATACATCGAACCAGTTCATGGGGATTATCAACCACCACTGGGGGGCCAAGGAGCCAAGGAGCTGCAAAGACTTTCCCAACCATATGATAGACAATGAGTTTTCCGGGGATGAAAAGTGGCAGTGGAAGATTCCCTATAAATGTAGGCTTAAATGCGAAAATCATCTATAAATGGTGAATTTTCAATTGCCGCGTTTGACTACTGGAGGGTAATCAATGTGATATTTGGGTGTAAAGCTCAAATGGTATACATCTGAATGAATTGTGTAAGGACTTTAGTGACCACGTCACTATAAATGGATACTTATATTTGCATTCTGTGTAGATAAACTCTATAGTCTATAGTCTATACATATTTAGTCATACTTACATTTAAAGATACATTGGTGCAAATAGATATATACATAGAGACATAGATACAAATGTTCAATATGTAAATTTATGCATATCTCATGTGTACAGATACACATAAGTACGTACACATATATATATATATATTTACATATCATATATATATATATACATACATACATACATGCATACATATATACACATAAACACATAAACATATAGATATATACATATATAGATATACATATACATATATATATTAACACATATATATATATACATACATATATATATATAGAGAGAGAGAGAGATATGCATATATGTATATATATATATATAGATGTATAGACACTACACACACATATATATATATATATACAATTATACATATATGTATATATAGATATTGCCAGAATCATATATACATATACATATATATATATACATGTATATATATATATACATGTATATATATATATACATATGTAAGTGCACTATGCGCGTCTACAATGTTCATCTTTCAATTTTAGGAAGATATCCTAACCACAACAAGAGATTACCTGCCTGAAATCTTTTTGGGAATGGGACAAGACCAACCACACACAAAATGTGTGCACCGACCAATTCTGCATAGGTGACATGTCTTTTCATTTCAATTTTGTGGAGAATGTCTCTTTTGAAATTGAACTGATTTTAGACTCCATTGAAAAAATGAAAAGGGAAGACATGTGCGTAGTGAGAAAACGTTCCATTGCCATATTTGTTTGCTGCAATCCGAACCTCCTTCGTTGGATGACTTTCGAAGCTATCAAATCCAGCGGTTATGCAATGGTATGTAGTACTTGTGGACACGTTGACATGTATGTACATGCGTGTGGATGTAAGGTTGCATATGCAGCCGATTTATGTACATGATATAAATATATACACGATTCACTTTCGGATTGTAATGGACTATGCATATAAGCGTTTGTCTACTATCCTATGATCTACATATACTCAGTATATGTATATATATATATGTTTATAATGTATTTATGTCTGTTTGTGTTCCACGTCTCCACGATGAGAACCCAGATTTGTATCATTTCAACAGCTGGCGTGGTGCAGGGTTTTCTGCACTCGGGTGGCGAGCGACCATCGCCGCAGGCGGCAGTTTTTTCTGGTAGATGCAGGAGATTGGGAAGGGTAGGGTGTTATCATCTTAGGATTTTCAGCAACGGAAACTGATGATTTGAAGAGCGAGAACAAAATAAGATGGGGATTTGAACAACCAAACGATGTTTTTTTTTTCAAAGAAACATGAAGATAAACCTGGGATTGACAGTAATGCCAAGAATGGCAAGGTAATGGTGTATACGCAACCAAGAATGGGACGTGACCCATCATACAGCAATCACCAGTATTCTTAAGCAATTACGATGATCGTGGGATATCTCACTAGGATAGGTCAATCAATGCGTTGGTTTATGCTAAATGTATCCCCATGACGCGCCAGATTAACTGCAAGATACCATTGCATCCTAACCAAGGGTGCCATCCACTGGCTATTTCCTTGCAATGATCGTTGATCGTTGTTGAGAGGCGATGAGAATTTTCCTGGAGTTCATGACTTGGATGATCTTTTAAGTTCGGCTTGTGATTGTTAATGAGTAGAAGCCAATTATTTGCATCCCTTTGGTATCTTTGGCATGAACTACAGTAAGCCAGTTACGGTCAGAATCTACTATCGCTTTAGTCTATCTTGTAAAATCCTGATCATCCTAGCAGCGCATTCTGGTTAGAAAGTTGTTGATAAACATCTACAATATTTTACAGTTTTGATGAGTACCAAATGATACATGGATGCTTCTCAAAATGGGGATCTGGAAAAACACATCGTTGCTATTCTACAACAGACCAATTTGGTGGAGTGGTAGGGTCCCTGACTACGTACTATTAGTGTTATCTCTAAATATATTTACGTTCAA
Source organism: Symbiodinium sp. clade C Y103 (assembly GCA_003297045.1). Lineage (NCBI taxonomy): Eukaryota > Dinophyceae > Suessiales > Symbiodiniaceae > Cladocopium > Cladocopium sp. clade C. The sequence continues at coordinate 267,338 of BGPT01000600.1, read as the reverse complement.
ATCATCGATGCATTGCTGGAATATCATGTAATTCTCGAATTGGGGAATTAGGCCAATTCGATCATTACTCTGGGTTTCTCTGCTAAAATAAATCACATTGTCCGGTCTCCACATCGCGTTTTCATTGCCCACGGAGGCATTGCAACGCTTCCTGGATGCCCTTGCAGATGGTCACCTACCGCCCGAGGCGGCGATGGGTTGAGCCAGAAGCCCAGTGGACATGATACCCTCTGGTAAACAAACATAACTATTGAAAATGACCATTAATAGTGGATTTGCCCATTCAAAATGGTGATTTTCCATAGTTATGTTAGTTTGCCAGAGAGTATTATATTGGTTGTATCAGATACTATAACAGTCTACCAAACAGAACCTAGAATTTGGTGGTTAAACATTGGGATGCAACCCAGAACAAATGTAGGGATATGAGAGAAAAACATTAATGTGTGTATGGCTCATGCATATACGTACTGACTGTACATATTTCAGAGACACTCCAAATACCGTTGGCCAACAGCAAGTCTTCATGCTTCATGTCGAGTCAATTTTGATGAACGGATACTTCAGATCCTGATTAAGATAATGGCATGTTTGGAGAGCCATGATTAGCAAGAGGCTGGTATGCTTGATTAACAAGCTTCCAATTCCTGGGAGTTCTCATATTTTACATGGAGTACCAGTACAATCCCACTATCAGAGAGGATCAGCCTACACGAAGGAGTTGTGTCTTTGATATCTGATAGATTCTATTTATCTATCTACCTCTATCCCGTTAGCTGAATCCATTGTTGAAATGCAAAATGCCTTAGATTTGGATCATCTAAGATCAAATTAAAAATCTAGAACCCCTGTGACTATCATGATTAGTGGTTCTGATACCCCCTTACCTGGGTAAATAGAATTGAATACTTGGCAAATGAATTACTGTACTTTTCATTACTTTTCATAATTTCTGTGTGGGATATCCCGCGAGGCATGCTTTTGAATTTTGATCAAACCACGTACTGTATAGAGATAAGGGACACATGTGATATCCAAGTTGCAAAATCACTCTGTTTAAGGCTTATCTGAAGTCAGATCCCCGAGTTGACTAGTTCAACCATCATGTTCCATGATCAAACCGCAAGTTTGAATAAACTCTTGGTTAACTCCCAGTGTATCCCGTTGTCAAGTTTTATCCCTGGAAAATTCCCGCGAAATTATTTTGTTTTATGCCCCCATGATTCCCCTTGTATTCCCCTTGTTGTTTATCACTATCATCCTCTATCCATTGTATCCTCATATTTGGGGGTTTCCTAAAATATGGTATACCCCCAAATCATCCATTTTTTTAGAGATTTGTCCAGTATCAACCATCTATTTTAGGGATCCCCCATTGATGGAAGCCCGCATATTTGGTTGGTTGAATCCCCTTCATGATTGAACCCTGGCGCCGGCCAGGACGATGCGTTTCAACTCTTGAGGGTCGCTTGGCGAGAGAAAGACGTTGCAGGATACAAGGTTGGAACAACGGCGATTTCTTGCGGCACTTTGATACTTTGTTGTTGTGAAACGGGTGTAAATATTGATGTTGCCTTGTTGGCCTGCTATTAGATATTTTTCTGCCAGTCGAATCTTGGTGTCTATGGTGATGTGCCCGTTTTTCCCTTGCTGGAGCTTCCATCTTGCTTCGTGAAACCCTCATTTTGGTGTTTTAAGTCTCTCTTCCTGTTGAAACCCCCATCCTTCAGTTCTCATACTCAAGATCTTAATTTTTTGGTTGGGTGATTGGGTCCAGAATATCTTAGCGTCTCTAGATTCCAATCCTACCTGGTTTGATGATTGCATATCACCAGCACGATGCTTTTTTCCCATGGCTCACCAGGGGAAATGACGAGCACAGCTGAGGACGCGGCCAAGCACTTCCGCGAGCTACCCACCTTGGTTCAGATTCAGGCACCTGCTGGGGGAGTTTGGAGGAAACTCACCATCCATGAATCCATGCCTCTGAAAATGGGGGATACCACCGGAGACCTGCAATTTCTTGGAATTTTCATCGGGAGAATGATGACGAAGCAGTGGAAGGAGATATCCTATTTTTGGACACATGTTCATAAGACTGGGAGGTAACCATCAAAAATAGGGGTTTAAGAAGCCAAAAAATGTGCATTTCACCTACATACCTACATACCTACTTACCTGCCTACATTCATACATTCATACATTCATACATTCATACATTCATACATCCATACACTCATACATTCATACATACATACATACATTCATACATTCATACATTCATACATTCATACATTCATACATTCATACATTCATACATTCATACATTCATACATTCATACATATACATAAAATGGAGGTGTATATTGTGTATATGTCTATAAATTATTATAGATTATTATCAGATGTATATATTCATATTTATCCCCAGTTGTGACCCGCTTGGTGTTTGCATTTGAAGGTGCCCGCTGCAGCGACTCTGCACATTGTGGGTGACTTGCACGGTCAGTTCTGTGAGCTTATGACGGTGATCAGCGGCTGTGTCTTGGTCTTTGAAGCAGCAGAAAAAAAAAACAATCAGAAATGGTGAGACAATGTGGATATATTGGGATATAGTGGGGATGCAATGCTGGATTGAACCAACAATCATTGTGATAAAGTGGGAATGTGATGGTAATAAATATTTTCGGATGTGTCTAAAAATGAGGGAAACCACTCTCAAATGGCCAGTTGACATGGAAACTTATGTTATACTAAACCGGTGAATTTGGGGCAGCCTGTTTTCAGACAAACCTAGGTGTCGATTGTAGCGCAAGAGAAATGGTGAAGTTAAGCAGCGAAAACAGGGATGTGAACCAAAAAGATGCAGAACATCAAGAAGACACGGGGTATGACAACGTTTGAACGGGAAATGATGAGAACAAAATGTTCAAACATATGAAGAACGTGATGTGTTGACCGGTGGAAATGGCCTCAAATAGATATTTCAACAGCTGATGCTGATGCCCCTGATCTTTCCTCAGACAAGCGAGGTGGTTTGCCCAGCGAGAAGAATATGTCACTTGGGCTGGTTGCACTGGACTGCTGCTGCATGGGAATTGCGTGGATATGGTTGAAATCAAAAGCATCTGGGGCATTCATGGAATGTGAATGGAAATTTAACCAACAAAAATGCTGGTATAATGTGGATATAACGGAATATGATCTGGATCACTAGGCTGTTGATCAACAAACAAATTGCTGGCAAAAATACATTCATGACGCATGGATTTGATTCCGTTGCTCCTGCAGGTTTGTTATTCTTTGGCTGTTTGTTTCCCAGTTCTTGTAGAGGAGCATGAGTGGTATCCCATATCACGCCAAAAGACACATGAGATCACATGAGGGATATGTAGAACAAAGATGAGCTTTAGAAGTGAAACTCAATAGATTACTGGACGTGATTACTGTAGATACCCTTGTACAACCTTGTAAAATAGAGTTGTACAATAGCCATGGGGATATCTAAACACAAAGATTAGCTTTACTTTTTTGGTAAATTGCTGCATAGTTGTGACAGCCATGGCCCATTTAGTTCGATGATTTAGCATGATTTAGATATAATTTTTGATGATGTGTTTCCATCGCAGACAATTAAACAACCAAGGGGAACTCCAGCAGGGATACTGTATAAGTCAAGTCATTAGATATCCCCCAAAACAGGGAGGGTTCACAAGGAACAATGAGGAGCCGTGCAGGAATTCCCAGTGCTGCTGGATTTTGACCCAGACCACACTCAGGATACTGGAATGATCCTCAACCTGATCCTGAATGGTTTTTAGATGGGGTTTCTATTTTGCTTGCAAGACTTTGGATTGAAACCTAATTTGAACGGATATACATATTGAATGATATTATATTATATATGTATCGCTTATGTGTAGATACACATGTATTTATTTGTGTATATATATATATTATTTGTATATCAAACTGCAAAGTGGGCCCCACTTTTGTAGAAAATATAGAAATCAACAGTAATTGGTTGGAAGTAGGGATTAAGGATATACACATTTATTCAGTCATCAGCTAAAGTTAATTTTGGATATAGGGGGGAAATAGTAACCAATCATCAGTCTTTCGGATGTAGTAACTCTCTATTTTGATTGCTTATTAGAATTTCCACATTGTATTGGTAGTTGACAACTCAAGTTAGTGTAGGCAGTTGGGTTGCCCACGTTTCTTGTGGTGGTGGAAGTGAATCTGCGACTCCAGTACCACCAGAAGGACCTCCTCCGAGACTTGGAGTGCCCACTGAATCTACGGAACCGGGGACACCTACTGAAGCGAGAGAATCCGGTCTCCATCAACGCAGCATCTGAGAGCTATGCCTGAGGCGCCAGGACCAGATGCTGCGCGCCGGCTTTGAGAAGAGCTTAGCTCCGCCGGAGCTAACACCCGAAGCTTTGTCCAGCGTAGTGAATGGCTTAGACATTCAGCACATCCGTGGATCACTGGAAGCTATCCGTACCATGCAGGGCATTTATGTGCTTCCGCTCAACAGTAAGTACAGCTTCTGGACTCCCAATTTATCTTGGTTGAACCACCATGTTCGCTGCTCAAATTCCGATGCCTTGCCGGTGAAGTCTCCCATTTTTCCTGGTTCATTTGTCCGCAAAAATCCATGAAAATCATATGAAAAACATATGAAATTCCTATTTTTGTTGTTCAAATTCCACCATTTCTGTTGCCCAGAGCTTTACTGCTTGAAACCGCAGATTGTTTTGGTATGTTGTAGTCAAGCCGCCGGATATCAGTATCAGTTGGTGCAATCCTGGATGCCAAGTCCCGGGGAATGCTCTGTACATGTCATGGATATTGTCTATGTATGTATATATCTATGTGTACTTACGTATACACTATTTATAGTAGGTGTATGTACATGTATACATACATACAGTTGATAAAAGTATATGTGGATGTATAGTATATTATGATTATATATATATAATATGATATAATATATGTATACTGAATATGCATATATATATATACACTGTATAATGGATATATATATATATATACTATATAATGGATATATATATATGTATGTATGTATTATACTGTGGATATATATAGATATACCTAGATGTAGATGTTATATGGACGTATATATGTATATACACATATACCTGTGTCCTTTGTATTTGATGGTTGATGATCAGAAAACGAAATCTGTAGGTTCCTCTTCAATGGCGATTTCGTGGACCGCGGCGGGCGCTCTGTGGAGGCGTGACATCAATTCACGGTAGTTGTGGCAGGGTTCATGGTGACGACAGAGTGGTTCTGGCAGAGGGTTATTTTGTTTATACGTTCTTTGTGGATATAGATACTGTATATTATGTATCATTCATTATCATCCATATATTTCCATAAGTCGACTTAATACTGAAACCCCATTTTCACTGAGATTTATTTCGAACAAAAGCAGAACAAAATTGGGTATGGTTTGATCGTTGGCTTTACCAAATCCTTCTCACCTTGTTAGATGGATACCCAAAATCCAAATGAAGCCAATGTCTTGTAGCAACCATCTACGATCACCTGCATGATTCATAATATGGACTGGCCATTATTGGTGGTAAACCATCGGGGCTTTTAAGGTGGTCTTTGCAATTGGACATTTTGCCGATTATCAACCCCTGACCCTGCCATTAAGTCGGGGGGTTGGAAGATGAGTTTCCACTTAAGTCACCTAAAGTTATTCAGGATCTCATCCCAAAAATCGTTTATTCCAAGTTTGTCAATATCATGAATTTGCCCTGATCCAATTGATGGGTATTCAATTTTGACCAAATATTTGAAACATGGAAACAGATGGAATGGAGATGCTGGTGGTCTTCTGTTTTCCCGCGCTTCCGAAATGTAGACCGGTCAATCAAACTGATTCAAGGTTGGCATTTTGAACAATATCAATCGGGTGTTCGGTGTTGGGGACTTCCACTGCAGATTACAAGGATTCCACTTCAACCTGTCATCCTTTGCTGGGGCATCGAAAGAAACCATTTCAAACTTGAAAGGTGAACATTCCCAAATAGACTAATTATTCCATCTTTTTCCCATGCATTTGGTGAGTGTTGACCAGGTGCCGTGTTTTGGATACAAAATACCTTACTTTCACCACTCTAGCAGGTTTGCCGGCCCCGTTTGGTTTTGTAGGCTGCTCAACTAAGATGCTAATGCTTTGCTGGATCATCCTGGATCCGATTTGCTGTGTGATGGAATCAGAGACTTGTGACGCTTGTGACCACGGTAGAATCGATTATAATCAGTTACTATTTTGTTACTTCATTAGTAGGTGGACGTGGATAATTGATATGGTATAGATTTTTATTGCCATCCCCAAGCTGGTTAGTTCAAACCCTATAGTTTGTTGCGGATAGTCTCAAGTCTTTAGTGGTATTAGGCTGTTGTGATTTCTGAATAATCCTAATGTTTACGAAAGGACCCCCGGTTACATGATGGAAATCCAAATGTTGCATGATCAGATCCCAATTGTTAAGTTGGTCAAGTCAATCCCCAATTTTTGATCCTTAGATGCACATCCAACTCCCAAGCACGGCGAAGCGGCGTAGGTGATGTTGGCCCTGCTGTCCATGGCCCTCTTCGCACCCGGTCGAGTCTTCCTGTCACTTGGATCAACTTGGATCGCTTTGTTTTTTTGGATCTGGAGCTGGTTCAGGTGAAGTAATATCCCCCTTGATTGAAGCCCTATGGAATGGAAGGACCCATCTCCCATACAGAACGGAAAAACCAGACCCATTTCAGGGTACTCAGTTGGACCCTCCATTTCATGAAAAAGAGGGACCCAATCCACGATATAAAGCTGCATTTTCCCTTGATCCGACGAGGCCCAAAATCGACGGTTCCATAATGTAAACGTTAGAAATTATCAGTATTTGATTAAATCTACCATTTCTCCCAATGTATGACCCCCAAAGATGCGGTCCCTTCGTAATAGTATATATTTCAACATCTAGTTTTTACATGCTGTCCATAACATAGTCGGAAGGCATTTTTTGCATATTCAGTCTGCTAGGTAGTACAATGGTGGTCTTCCATTACAAGCAAAAAACAGTCACCTTTTTTTAAAAATACCCGCACTCCACCATTACATAAACCAGGTTTTTATGGAATGGTGGGGTAAGGGTTCCTACCCTTCAATCAAGGGGGATGAAGTAATAAGGTTGTATCTCAAAATGGTGTAGCATATGTACACCCTGAATGACCATTCATTGGAAATTCATGTAACAATGATGATGAAGCATCAAACATGGATGTGATTATATAGATACTAGTAATGAATGACAATGATACAGGATGATTCAAGTGATCTTGAGAAAAAATATGATTGGTGACTCGATGTATACAACATAATAAGGGGTTGTCTGAAAAGGGGGGGATGTGTCCACACACGATAGCTTTTATGCATGGGAAAATGATGTAAGCTCTGATTTTGGTTTGAGACAACCGCAAATGATATATATATATATATGATTGATAGTTCCGTAGCGACCATTCAACATGCTGTGTGTTGTCAACACATGTTATTTCCAAACCAAATTGGGTTTCAAAATTGTCCAGCAATCTGGTCATTTCACCAGCAAATGTTGAGTGCATTGGTGTTTTCTCGGTGTATATAGGGCCTGTATAGCCTGTATATGGTCCAACAAAAAAACCCAACTACTGTACGTTGATTGCGTTGTTCTTTTTTTTTTTAGGGACTCCTGCAAGGATGTGTAAGCTTGACATAACCAATGACAAATGGTTGAAACAACGGTCTGCACAAGCTCATAAGAGGTGTATGTGTTAGGGTTTTGGTTCTCATCATCCATTAAAAAATAAAGTGCATCTTCCTAGTATGGTTTGTGGGTCCATGGGTTGAACTGAGCCCTTCATCATGTGATGTATCTCTAGTCTACAGGGGAGTCTGAGTCAAAGTATGTCTTTGAAGTTCAGGTACTCCGATGAGACCCTGACCCCTTTCCTTTTGTAGATTTCTGTAGGGTTGCTTTGCGAATGCGCGTCCCAGCTTGAGGCATCAAAGTCATAGGTAGCAACCAAAAGTATACTTTGATGCCGTGCGTTCTCGAAGATGCAGACCCGAAGTCGAATTCAGATATGTGTGTTTTCATCCCCCTGCTTTTGACCATCATCCCCACATTTTCCGGGCTTCCCAAGAGTGCCATGCCAAGAGTGTCTCCCAGGAGTGTTTCCCAAGAGTGTCATGCAAGGAGTGTGTTCTCAAGAGTGTTTCCCAAGAGTGTCTTTCATGCCTAAGGGGAAGTTTTTCTTGCCAGCAGTGAGTAGTATCAGACGGCTACCGAATACCTTCGCTCCACGAAGGGAGTGACCAACGGAGCTCAACCTGGATACCAAGAAGTCTTGTCTCACAAGTTTCCACCATCACGGGTTCTGCCCATTGCAAATGCTGACAACAAGCACTACACGCATGAGCTGCCAAAGTAAGCCTACACAGGCCAGATGGACGTGATACAGGCAGGCTTGGCATCCCTGTTGACAGACCTACCCCACCGCAAACGCACGAATCTCTTCTACGTGTACAATGTGAGAGCTCTGGAGGAGATCTTCGGCAGGGCCCGTTCCCATTTGTGACAAGGGGAGCGAAGCAACCAAGCGATACCCCATGTTCCAAACATACTACGTGGTGAAGTAAACCCAATTCCATACGGTTTTTATTCATTTTTATTCGGTATACCCAAATTTTTTGGGGTGATGTAAAATGACCCCTAGATGGTTGGCTCCCGGGATGGTTTATGGCATTGGATTTACTACATAATTTACTATACTTACTACAAAATTCCCGAGATGACGTCAGTAGAAGAAACCCATCCTGGTTGAAGGGCCATACAGACTCTGCATGCGATTGAGGAACCGTGGAAACCACGAGTTTGCGTATATGAGCAGGCAAGTGTGGGGCGGTTGGAGGAATGAACGTTCGTGAAGACTGACTTTGATTTCTTGGGGTATGTACCAGGATGTTGGGGGCCCAGTTTGCAAGTGGTCGAAAAACTTATCCAGTTTATCATAGTTCATCCAACTTCTATGTGGTGCCACATTCCAGCTGGGATGTACATCCAAGTAGAACTTACTGGCTTGAATCTGCCCAATAGGTCCAGCTGGCAGGGGATCGAAATCTTAAATATCCCAAATCAGAGTTGTAGGTACATAAACCACAGCCAGGTCAGTGCACAAATCTTGGGCAGGAATAGCCCCGCGATACATCCATTCTCTCATCCAAACGAAGCCCAGTCTTTAGGGAACCAGCAATGGCTGTTTTTAACAGATGAATCCTCCATGAGCTCTTTCAGGAAAAAAAAAACGCGACGGGACAGGTGATGAGGAGTGGCGAGAACAGAGTGCCAATCTGAATCTGGAAGTCCACAATCCAACTCTGAGTGACGTTGGTCAAGATCAACAGCATGGAGCATCCGCTTCTCAATTCACCATCTAAGTAAGCTCTCCTTTTGTTGCGTCCATCCCCTCTAACGGTCCAGCCTTGGTTGTGTGCTTCACTTATCAGCTGACCATCCTTGGATGTGCATAACCCACAAGCGGGATGCACCCCCACTTGTCTATTGCTTCACAGTTCGAAACCCTACGTTTCTGGTTAATATCAAGTTGCTACCCCCAAGTTACTGGTTGTATCATGTTGTATAGTATATAAATGTATATAAACTTACTAACCAGCCATTACTAACCAGAGGTTTTCCTATGTTTTCCTCCCTTCCTGGCCATGGTCTGCCCCAGCGGCTGTGTCGCGGGCAGGAACTACGGCTTCGAAGAGGAGGCATTACAGAAATATCCCCGCAGAATCTTCGAGGCTTTCCAGGTGCCATGGGCGATTATTTCATGGGGATTTTGATGCGATTTTACCGGGATTTTGCCAAGATATTTAGGGGATTTTAATGGGGATCTGAATGGGACTTTGCATGATTTCATGGGATTTGAAATGGGATGTACTCAGGATTTGATATAGATTCCAATGGGGATTTCATGGGATTTGACGGGATTTCAGAACATCACCAATCAAAAATATGGGATTTGCTCAGGGTCAAAACCCTACCATGGTGGACATTTATGGCTTGCATTTTTCCAAAACAAATATAGTAGTCACCCCATGTTTTTCTTTCGTTGATTCTGTTTTTTAATTGCTAATAGCAACCCCATGGATAGATGGCGAAAAGTTGGAAACCTGGAAATATGAGGTAAATCCCGAACTACCATCCTGAAGACACGTGTCTATCATCATTCTTGCTGGTAGCTTAATGTAGCATACTATATCCCAATGTATTACCATCGCAGTCCCATGTTTGATGGTTAAATCCTTATCCATCCAATTGAGTTGCCAAGAAAAACACCATGTTTTCCCCGCTCAGGCGGTCTTCGTAAGCTTGCCCTTGGCATCGCTGGTGAACCACTCCGTCTTCGTGACGCATGGAGGTCTCTTCAGGAGCAGCTGCCGCGGCGCGGGGGGCGGTCGAAACTGTGCGGGACGAACATGGGGAGTTCACCAACAATTTCATGGGTATAGTAAGCCCCAAAAAGATAGAAAAGTCATGAAATCCCAGTAAACTAGTGATGATTTACTTGTCTATCTTTTTGGGGATCTCATGGAGATAGATAGAGTGTGTAATTTCATAACGGGGATACAATGGCAATTTTTTCGGGGGCGCCGCATTGATTTCTCCACCATTTGGGGAATCCACATATTTGAATTATGTTGCCGTTTTGGGAGCCATCTGAAGCAAATCCCAATGATTGAATATAATCTATTGATATCTATTGATATTTGGTGGTGCCCCCCGTTTAGTAAGTGGCTACAATCACCCCAGTTATGACTGGAGTAGCCCTACGTATCCAACTTCCAACTGGGATTAACCCTTTTTACCCCAGCTATAAACCTCCATTTAGTTCGGAGATTTCCCAAAGGTTTGATGAATATTCGCACAATCAACTATATCAAAACAATAGCTCTTAAATTCTGAACTTGCTGAAATCTCACTTATGTTCTCATTTAATAGTTAAATATCCTACTTGAATGATAGTTAAACTATGTTAAACTGAGTATATCTATTTTTAGTTCCCGTGAAATATCCCCATCAATTCCCCTTAAATCCATTCAAATCCCCAACCATGTAGCATTTTGCAACGTTTGACACCCTTGCGGATCCCCCTTGTGCCGTCTTTTGGGCCGTTCCCCGGGCGGTCAGGAGCCCCGCCGTGCGCCTGAGCGACGTTCAGCAGGTGGATCGCTTCGCGCCGATGCTGGGGGACGTGGCGCAGGACTTGTTGTGGAGCGATCCAACCAACGCAGCTTGGATGGGATCTTCGCCATGGGTTTTGGTCGCACCCCCCGGAACGATATGGAAAAATAGAAACGTTGGAAACCCAAATTTGAGGCAATAACTGTACCATCTATCATCATCTGTCCCATCCTGGAAGCATGGTTCTATCTTTTTGGGGAGTACTATAATGGGGCTTCATCGTTTTTTCTTGGTTAATGGGGTTGAATGGGGGATAAAGCCATCAAACATGGAGATATTATGCCTAAATATACCTAATACATAGCGATACCTTTTGTGGATGGGTTTTACATGATTTTTCTGACTGATACTCAAATTGTGCGTGTTTTACCCTTATGATCTCTTTAAACAGTTTATGGAACGTCGCCAACAGTTGGAATTGAATGCAAGTAGTCTAAGTATCCAAGAAACGGAATGATTAAGCATGGATAGATAGTTGACAACGGTTGTGTTCAACCAACTAAAATCTGTATTTTTGCAACAGAAATGGAAATTCAAGCATCAGCTATAGGAGGTCTAAACCGAGAATGATGTTGATTCAATCAAGGAGTGGTGTCAATCCTGTGAATGGTTGATGGGTGAAATAAAGGGAACATCACCTGTGCCGATGGTTGAGTTTGCCAGCATATTTGACCAATGGAAATGTGGACATGTTCCAATGAAATAAATGATTTGAGCATCGGAAGTTTTGTTGAACTAATTCAATCCCTATTAGGTGGCTTTAAACATCACACTCTGAGGGTTTACCCAATGGTAGCAGTTTTGAGTTATTTGTGGGCTCCTTGCAAGTTGTATCCCCAAGATTGATGGGTCTATGAGTCTATGAGGTTTACTGCGCTATTTGCCGTGTTTGTTGGTTGGCTATTCCTTCGTTGGTTATATCATGTTATATCCCCATTTCTTCCATCACAAGGATTGGCGTAATGGGACATGAATCCACCCATGCCTGGGATACAACATTATTTGTCTTTATGTTTTTTTTTACCACATGAGCAGTGTTTCAAACCCCAAAATATAATTTCAATACAATACTGGATGGTTAAGAATGGTATTCTCATAATGGGTGATCATAATCTCCCAGGCCCAAAAATTGCGGATCCTAATCCTGCCAAGAAAAACAGGGGCTGGCTGAGGAGGATGGGCGTCATCTCTCCCAACGGGGTGCAGGCACCCCTAGAGTTGCCAACACGGGGGCCCCCTCCAAGATAGAATTTTCAATGAGGAACAGGAGGATGAACTGATAAGCAATCAATTTTTTGGGTATAGCCTATTCAGACAAATCCAAGTGTTGATGGGATTTTGGACCCACAAGTTGACCGTTGTTGACAAAACCGAAATGGGATTTCGGTCTGCTGCGCTTGTCCAGATGTTCCAAAACCATGTTTGGAGGTCCTGGCTGAAATCACATGAGCAAGTGACACATGTGGGCTATGAACACGTGCTATATTTGGCACCAGAGACAGGGACTTCACCAAACATGATTGCACCATCCAGCAACACTTACTGGGCAACTTGTGACAACTTCCAATTTGTTCGAGGGTAAACCTTAAGATGTGGAGCACCCGTGGTTTCCGGAAAATCATCCACAAATAGTGGGGTATCCACATCTTTTTGTATGTTTGCAGGAGGGTACTTCATTTCCAGTTTAGGAATTGAAGTCATCATGCTGTAATTTGCCCAAAGGGTGGAGCATCCAGATCCCAAAACTGGGTCCGCTCTCCCCAGTGCTCTGGGTCCAGGACTCAACCCTGGCGTTGCTTTGGTGGAAAAAAACAACAGCAGTGAAGTAACCATCATGAATATGCGGAGAAGATTTTGGCTATAATTGATATGTTGCTGCTAAATAATGCTTGATGATTAGTTCGGAGGATATCAATCTACCCTTCATATCTTGGGGAGGATTAGAACCTACGAACTGAAAATACGCATGAATTCATAAAAGCATACCATGATTTTGGCGATTGTCCAATTGTTGTTGTTGACATTCCACAGTGATTGAAGTGGATCAACCCCACTTATCCAACTGAAATCACAGGGAATATCACGTGCTGAGCCATGAAATGCCCCCTATCCCATTAAAACTGCTTGGTTAATAGGTATCCCTATCATGGATTATCATGATTCCCAGTAAATTGGGTAGTATAAGACGATATAATCCCATTTAATAACTAGAAGCACCTGGCGCACCTGGCAGGCATTCTCTTCGGACCAGATGTGAGCGAGGAGTTCTGTCAGGACAACAACCTGTTATGCCTCATTCGGTCTCATGAGGCGGGGATGCGGTTTGCAGCGAACTGAGGAAAGCACGAAAAGCATCAAAAAATGCATCTGCTTGGGTATGGATTCTAGATTCAAAATGATTCAAAATCTGCATTCTTGGGGATCCAATGATGTCCTGAGGATACTTTTCTTAATCACCACTACCGTGCAGATGTGATTCCAACCCCCAATCATACTATCCCATAGGAATCTCCCACAAGATCAGCATGAGGCAGCAAGATACCGTAGGTTGCGAACCGCAGCAGTTGCTGCTTTATGGGAAATCGCAAGTTGTGTAAGCTCCCAGCACTGAATTCCCATTTTGAGTTGGAAAATATTGAAATTTGTTGTTGTTGTTGTTGTTGTTGTTGTTGTTGTTCAAACATTGACTTCTATCACTTGAAGTTCCTTTTGATATCGCTTCACAAAGAACAACTCAAGAAACAGAGTCACACAACCGACACTTGTAGCAACCCCGACAATTCGACCCTAAAATACACCAAGATAGTGATCTATGTCACCCCCGGGGTCACTTTTTGCCATGATTCTCCCGGCGCTTTGCTTCGAGGTGAAGCATCGGGGCTACGAATGGCAGCGGGGAGGCCGCTGTTTGACCATCTTCTCGGCCGCGAATTACATCGGCCGCATGGGGAACCTGGGCGCCGCGCCTCGGCTTCCGGAAAAGCCGTGGCCTGGGTGGTTGGGTGGTTTTTCTATGGAGATTTCAGTTGAGATTCACCCAATGAGAATGGTATGTGAATGGCATTGAATTGCTAAATCATGGTTATTGATGGTTTATAGCTCTAGCAAATGGATGCAAAATGAGCCCAAAATGTCTAGTGGGATGGTTTAGTGGCATTGCGTTTAGCAGATTAAGGGCGATATTTGATCTAATCCTCGGGATATAGTTGGTAGCTAGCTTGATGACATTGAGGGCCTATCACAGGGATGCTCTCCATGATATAACCAACCATGTGTGATATTAGGTGGACTTAGAGCCAGGTAAGCATAGGGATATCATGTGTAAGGAATGGAAATTGATCCAACGATATGTGGATTCGTCCTCGAAAATGGAGGGATTAGCCAACCATTATGGACATCAAATCATTGAGAAAGTCGTGATGAAGCGTCAAATCCGGGGTGCCATACGTTCAGTCAAAGCCATTTTTATTGCAGTCATTCATGTGTTAGTTTGAATTACGATGTTTGGTTCAACAAGATTTGATTGATATTCATATTACAAACATAAGTTGCAAGTCTCTTGTCTTGAACCATGCCATACCCAAAGACGCGTGTCTGATTGAATTTCCTGATGGGATGTGCCAGATATTTCAAGGTTATCACTCAAGCGATGTTCTGGCATGGTAAGAACCATTTTGAACAATTCCCAGCATTGGTTGAGAGGAAACTTTGAAAGAAACCCTTGAGATGGAGAGGTAGAAAAGTTGATTCCGATTTATAGATTTCCTGGTAAACCAATATCAAAAATGTCACGGTTGATCAGACTTGTCCATCCTTTTCTCAATTAGAATGGCCATATCTTAGGAGCTAACTTTGTCAGTTCAAAGACGCACCCACACATCACATTGTTGGTTGGATCACATCCCATCACTTGCAAAATTATATGATGATTGTACGTCCCATATGTGTTTGCTGGTGATAGTGAAGTTGCACATCCCAATTTCTACTTATATAGAAAAAGGTTGTGGGGAAAAGACAATCACAACCCATAATATGCGCTGGTCATGAAAGTTAAAAGCTTATACAAGTCACATAGGTTCATCCCAACACACATAGATACATATATAGATACACATATTCCCAGCATACAACGGTTTTCTGCCGGTTGCAGTAAATAAGTTCTGTATAGTTATATACATATAATATGTATATATCAAACATAGACCGTTTGTCCCATTTGAATACCAATTTATAGTGGATGTCCCATTGCGAAAAAGTCCCCGGTATCGGACCAGGTGTGTCACATCAAGCCCCACGGCGAGCGCATTGACGCCTCGGATTTGTCCATCAGCACCTGGGGATGCAACATCCATGCAGCTGGGGGGGAGATTTTGACAAATGAGCCATGAAAAATATGGGGATTTCATGGGATTCAATGGGATTTAATGGGATTATGATCCACTTAATGGGATATTTGCATAGTTATGTACCAGATGGAAACTGGCCGATTTATAGATGATTTAGATGATTTATCATGATTTACCTATCAAAAAGGGTAATTATACATAGCTGCGTTACAGAACCAGAGAGTATCCCATACTTTGACAATGGTTGGTAATTAGATATGGTTCCCTGCTATGGCTTATAATACGCCCCAAGAAAGCACTTAGTACAACCACCTGAATTAATTAACCAATCAAGAAAGGTATTTTCAATGGCTCATACGCATACTTGTCGAACATAGGATACAGCAGATACCTCAAAATTCAGTGGCTGACCATCATGTTCCACACGGTCTCCATCGCCATTTTGGGTATCGACGTGTATCGACCATTTTTCACAGCCATATGGAAATTTGCTACCCAAAAAACTGGAACCTTTAACATGTGCGCCCGTTGACCAAGATTGGGGAATGTACTGTCAGTGAAACATTGGTTTGTTTATGGATTTAGGCCGAACAATTGGAGATTTAGACGGAAACACATGGAATTGGGGAAAGGAAATGGGATGTGAATGGATTGAACTAAATGAACACCGGACCCTATAACTAATACATGCATATATATATATAATATATATATATATATTATAATATATATATATATATATATCCATGCTGGACCAATGATTTAGTACGACATGGGTCCAACTGGGACAACGTTTTGCAGGGTCTACCTAGCCATGTGGCACTCGGGATTCAACCAACAACAAGATGACAATTCTGCAACAAAGGTGGCAATAATAAAATTCAATATGTTTATAACATATAAACACACAGCAGCTCTATCTTTCCTAGATACAACTGCAGTTCATCTTCCATTTTTTGTCAGGCATCCAAGGTTGGCAAATGTTAGCAAATGTCCTCGCGGAAAACCCCATGCAATGGGCAATGGTGGATGGTTTGCGGGTACATTTGCCTACCTACATGTGCAATGGTTTCTTGGGGCTTTTATACATATATATATATACATATATAGTATATAAATATATATATATGAACTAACCCACTATGGGATCCCCTACTGAGCAACCTGATGGAAGGACATCATTCGAGCCTGTCCCCGTCATTGGCTCCCCCACGATTGGCCGCGTAGCAACCCTATGAAACCCATATATAGAATACATAGCATGTCTATGTATAACTATATATATATATATATGTACATACGTATGTATACACACATATGTATACACATGCATACATGATTGAATCTAAATATGTATACATAGTCTTAATGAGCCCAAAAGAGGTCCGTTGAATGATACCAGCGTTTGGTTTATCTTGCCAGAAATATTATTACTTGATATTACTTTTTTGCATCCACATTGTTGCTGGTTGGATGTCACTTATGGTTGCTTGCACCCTGCTGGCCTAACAATCCTCAGTCGGGGCTGCTCTTCCTTCTGAAGCCTCCATGTTACCCTCTGGTAATTAAACGACGTAGCGACATAGAAAATGGCCATAGAAATAGTGGATTTTCATGGATTTTCCCATTAAAAATTGTGATGTCCCATAGTTATATTAGTTTACCAGAGGGTATGTCCTTGGTTTTCCCGGTCTTTGTTGAGGAAAACCCCCCTTTGTTCCTTCAAATCCTCAGGTTTCATGGGTACACCCCACATCTTCCTTGCTTCCATCCGCATGTTCCAAGGCACTTTCGCTGGGGCCAAGGAGGATGTTGCCTTCAGAGACCGACCCTTGGGCTCAGAGTGAAGCAGGTTTCAGAGACGTATGAGCCATTAAGATACCAGTGTTCATGGATAAATCAAGGAGATGGTGATACCCTTCTTATACAATGGTAGCTTACAATGGCCAACATAAAGCTTCCCCATTGGACGGAAATTTACCATACCCCATAGACCATCTTTTTGACCTTAGAAAACTACCATGATGAATTGACCACCCAGATCTGTCTGGTTGTTTGTTTTTGGCGAAAAATCGGACACGGAATGAGGATTTCACCACTGGGAAGTGCATCAACCAAAACGGGATACGTTACCACCAAGAATGGATGCGCAACTGACATTATTTGATTGGCACTCGCGATGCGTTTGTTGCTAGAGGAAGTAGAGATCTAGCCTCCCAAAAAATGGGAATATGTAATATATATATATATAAATGAATATTTCAACAGCAAGACTCCAGGAATTGATTGGTACAGTACTTGATGTCTCAGTTGCCCAGTTATGTAAGGAGCTTATACCATTCACAAACCCATAATACATACATCTAGGCAATATCCGTGAGCATATTCTATGTAACATTATGTAACAGTTGGTTACACTATGGTCATCAACACCCAACGAACTTGGATACAGCCCCAAATATTGGTATTTAGTGGTCAAAGGGTGCTGTACTTTCTGCAGATTTGGGCAACAACCTGGAGGAGACCAGGCAGCAGTCCATTTTTAAGATAAATTGAGCATACCTCTGGGTACCCCAAGTCCCTCCAACGGCCCAATGATTTGGGAATCCAAATACTATCCATGTTCATAAACCCTAGTAGCAATGGGCTCTCAGGTTAGATTGTTCTTAAACTTTCTCAACTTCTCCTGGAAATGGGTCGAACTTTGGGGCGACAAATGTTGCAGTAGGTTGAGGCTATGTTGGCCAGAAACCAACAAAGCTGAGAATATGGTATGAACATGTATTTAGGGTGACTTAACCAATAGATAGTCATGTTTGAACGAACATCAAGAGGGACTTGTTCAATCGATTCACAACCGACAGCGACTTCCAACTTGGCCCAGGACAGGCACGGTATCAAGTCACCTTCCCGTCAGCGCCGCTGCGGAGCCGTTTGTGACGTCCCCAGGGCAGCGCGAGGGCGCCGCCATGCAGGCGCCACCTTTTGGCAAGCAGCGCCGTTGCCAAACTGCTGCGGCACCGGTGTTGAAATTACGGTGTGTTGATAGCGGCGGTTGCTAAGTCAGCAACAGTTTGGCTAGTCACTGACACTGAGGAATGCAATGTTGATTTGGCAAGAGTATAAATCAAGTCTGTTTCTAGCAGGAGATATCAAAGTAGTTTGGTGACCAGCAACTTTAGCCATTTGAATGGCCACAGGCTTGCCAGCCCATCACTGGCTGGGAATAAAAAGTTTTGGTTCTTGCATGCCAAAGATTTTGGTTGGCCATTGACCATCAGCCATATAGGTTGATCATGGCCTAACACCAAGCTTTGGTAACAACTTGCCACTTTTTGGTAGCACCCCCGGATTCTCAACGAACTGCAAGACATGCCCTCTACACCTCGCAACGTTGGTTTACAACGTAACCAGGTCAAGTAAGCGTTGGGTTTATGGTAGATACATGGAACTAGCTAATGGATGCTAATGGGGGTTAAAAGACAACTTACAAATGAGAGGACCGCATTATGGGGTTTCATCATCCAGGGTTGACATTCTCAGTTTGAGTTCAAGCCTCTTCATGTTTTGTCTTCTGGAGACTTCGCAACCTGCACCGCGCAACTGTTTAAATTTCACCAGTGATGAGTGCCCGACGGCGAGCTGGGAAGAAACCATGCGCACAGTTTGATGCGAAACAAATGAACTAATCCTTTAGGATGAGTTGATTGAATGGAGGACTGTGAGATTAAGTATGGGATGTACGATAAATTCAAACAAAAACAACACCATAAGCATGGAAAAACATGTGGCAATGCTTCTTTTACTTGAAATGAATGTGTGTTTTCTACGTTTCAATGTTCCATTGCCAAGTTTGCTGGGGGCACAAGGCCATAGAAAATGAGTTAGACTTATTGATATGCCACTTGCAGACTTTGACCAGCTGTTTCCGATTTTGTTCTCATTGATCCACCATGAGTCATGTTCAATCTCAACTGGAGAAAACTCTGGTTGCACACTGGGCTGATGTTTCAGCATGGAAGCAAAGGACATGTCAAGAAACATTACATACGTGATACGTCTCATAGCCCATGAGTTGGTTGACATCTGCCTGAAATGGTGAATGTATGGGATGCAAAATGCAAAGCGCCGCATGTCCAGATGTTTCGTGGTTCAATTTGCATGTTTGCCCATTCATATATGATATAGTTTTTGTTTCGATTTGTAGGTCCCTTTGCTGTCACTTTACTGTTGATATCCTTTTGAATTGTTTTTGTTTGAGATTCCCGGTTTTGTTGGTTGTTCCTACCCGGGCTACTGCACAATTTCTCGGCGACTTCCCATCTCCAACACCGGCCACACACAGCGCGAAGGTCGCCCTGATGGTTGTCCCACAGGTGATTTGCCCCAAGAAATAGAGAAAAGTGATGGAAAGTGATGAAGAGTCATGTATCATGATTTCTGGTGCTTGATCATTGTTTTGGTGTTTAGTTTTGCTTTAAAGTGTCTATCTTTTCGGAGGTTATTCAAAAAATTGTTATGCCATGTTATGCCAATGCCATTGAATTAGATGAAGAATATTGAGCCACCACATCGACTCCGACACCGGGACCATCTCCGGGGCGCCCAAGACGCCGTTTCCACGACGTTTTGACCCCGGAGCACTGAACGACACTTTTTCGTTCGGTGCTTCAGCGGATTTTCGTCGGGAGAAGCAGCGGGTTCGATAACCAGAGAGCCATGTGGGACCGGAAAACTGTGAGGATCTGGGGTTCTGTGACTACTCTTTAAGAGGTTGTATTTGGGTTTTCATCGTTTAACCAACCAGAAATAGAAAAGCAGGGGGGTTGAAACGGTTATGGATTTGCTTCCCACTTAGTACCTGCAGAAATCTGGCAGATATCCATGCATGGTTACAATCCACTCATATATGTGAGTTAACCATAGTTCACCCCATTTGATTGAGACGCACATTCAAGGACAACTAGCCCGAGTAATGATTTGTTTGCAGCAGAGTTGTAATGAGTAATGTTTGTTTTGATCTCGATGCTTGTTGGTGACTGTAGCCACATAGACGAGGAATATGTCACGTCACAAAAAAGGATGAACAAAAATAATTAACCACCAATTCCGGATCTTCATATCCCAGCAAAAATTGAGCACAAATTGAACTGCTGGCTTTCGAATGAACAACGCGCCCCTCAGTTCAGAGTTCAAAACATGGCACAACAATGGGTAGATGGGACCCTGGAATTTTCCTGAACTTAGCGACCGGTGAGTTGGTGGGTTATCAGTTATCCATGAATGTACTGGGGTATATTTCTTGAAGAATAAATTAAGTTATTTCGGGATATTCTAAGAATAATGATTATACGCCTCATTTACTAAACATCGTTAATTTCACAGATCATTCCGGCTGGCCGGATAAACAGCTCGATCCCCTGTTAAGTGAATGTTTGCTCATGTTCGGGTGCATAGTTTGGGTTGGCATATGGCTCTAGTTCAAAGTTTCAACCGAATCGTATGTTTCAGTTTCAATACTAATGATGATAATTTTATGGTTTGTTTATACCGAAAGACTGTGATATCCGTTTTCCCAGACATCCTTTGGGCTTTTCATGCTAGTTTTCTGAAATGCAGTGCATTGCTGATCTGTTTGATTGTCAAGATGCAATCGTTGGTTCAGGACGAGCATCAACCCAGGCTTCAAGAGATCCATCCAATGTGTGCAAGACATGAATCCAACTCCACCCCAACATGTTTTTGCTGATTCCGCCATGCACATTTTGTCCAGAATTAAATGAGCACTACCCCAAGGCACTTTTAGTGAGGAAGATGTTTCTAAGCCGTTGCATGTTGAAGAGCTCCAGCTTTTGGTAAAACCATCACAAACACATACCATTTGGTAAAGTTTAGCATAATTTCACATAGCTGTGGAAAATAATGTAATGGGTAAATATGGGTAAATAATCTATACATGGGCCATGTTCCATGGCTATGTTAAAAGACCGAAGAGTGATTTGTTATTTCTCCCCACTATAAGTATTTATCCTCATATCTATTGGTCAAATCCCCGTGTTTGTTGGTTAAGTTAACTCTACATCTTTCATGGATAAATTGAATTCCCTTTTTTTGCAACCCTTCACCCATCACCGATTGATCCCATTTGCCTTGACCATGACATATGGCAAAACATCCACAGGGTTCTTTGCCCTGGCCATATGTATATATATATATATACACAGGCAGCCCAGCAACCAGTGGCGGATGCCCAGACCTGCTGGGCAGGTAGGTAAACTTCGGATGGGTACTTTGGTAGTTGTGTCCCATAAATGGGGAATAAATGGGGATATATACTGACCACTTTAAAGATGCAGGGTAGGTAAGATTGGCCATGGTATGAGTTCATATCATTGGACCTGCTAAGCGAGTGGCTTGACACAAATTTATGAGCAGCCACTGTGGGTCCATTGGTAGCCCAACTTGATCGATACCCAAATGATCCCAAAAAAACGGGATTTCAATCCACATTTGCAAACCCAAGTTTGATGAACATTTTGATCCCCCAAAAAAATGGTTGGCTTATCTCATGCACAAGTGAGTTTCAAATTATCAGAACCATGGCGAAGAATCAGGCAACATGATTGAGAGCATGCCCTCGGAATGGCATAAGCTGTAAATAATGTGGATGTCATACAACGCAAGAGCAGCTTGATACGGTAGGATTGAGGATTGAGGATTTTTTGGCAGCAACAAGGTGGTAAACCCACTGAAGCATGTGTTTTGCAACCTTTTCCACATGATATTTCATGACCTGGATGGCACCCCCTGCATTCTTGAAGAACCACAAAATTCAGACTCCAACACACTGCAATTGTGTATGTCCAAGTATGCATTTTTCAGATCTATATAATAATTATATACACATATACAGTATCATATACATGATATAATTTTACCTATGTGTGTATCCAATTACGTACATATATCTAAAGACTATAGACAGTATATACAGTATATCTTTAAAAAACAACAGACATATAAAGATATATATATATATACATAGTATGTATATGTGGGTCCTTAGACTTGGACCGCGCGTTTTGGAAACGAGGTGACATATCGCCGAAGCAACTCTTCACCAATGCGGCCACTGGGCGATCATGGCTTCACTGACCTCGAAAGAAGACCTGAAAGAAATGAGGAATTGTGGAGTATGATACCAATCATAGCCATGAAGGGGGGGGTATGAGCCACAGCCATGTAGCGGTCAGGGTATCTAAAGAGAAAGTTTTTAAATCCAAGGCGGTATGTAATCGTTACCTGGAGTGTGTTTTACAAATACTGTTTAAATCGGGGTGGGTGCCCCCAGAAAAAAATGAGAGGTATGTGCAATAACAATTATAGCATATTATAGCTATTATAGAAGCCAGGTCAATGAAAGTGCTGATAACATCAGCAAAATCAGCGATTTACTGGAATGACATACCAGTGACGACTTGTATTGGAAGTATACTTCACTATAGCTGCTTTTGAAATATAGTAGCGACCCCACAACTGGTGCTATTGACCACAACAAGTTGCAATGAGTATATAGCCAGTAGGACTCGCAATATGACTGGCCATGAACAAGCTGACTCTATGGGCCTGACCGGACGATGTTTGGGCTGACGGCCGCGGCTTGATTATCCCAATTGACTTATGTTTTCAGGGGGGCATAGCTGGACGTGGAAGTATTTGAAGTACTGTTTTTACAGGGTTACGAACCAATTACAATCCAGTAATTAAGTTTGTGTATACAGTAAGTCCCTCATCAATTACTTAGCTCCCAGCCAAGCAACATTTTCAATGACGCTCTCAGATACCTAAATTGGAGGTCACTAGCCTATGCAAGGTTTGGGTAAGGGCCTACGCAAGGAAATATCCGCTGCCAATTTGTCCCCATATGCTGTTCGTGTAGGAAGTCGCCTCGACTTGCATTGAGGTTGGGCAAAACTCTCCCCAAGATTCCCCAAGGTAGATTTGATAGTGTTTTCTTTGTTTAATCCCCCATGAAATATCACCATTTGATATCCATTATTCTTGCTTAAATCATGTTGATGTTAAGTCATAGAACATATTTAATCACCACCCCTTCTGTGCCCCGAAATAGGGGGAGGAAGTAACGGGCAATTTCAAGGCCCTCCCCTTGAATTAAATGTATTCTGAGTTTCGCGGAGGACCCCCTAGGTCCAAAAACAGGCTTCGGACGAATTGCATTTTGGCAGCGGGGAGGGGCACGGGGATAATGTTCGTAGATTCCGTGCCCCCGTCCCCTCCCCACTACTTTCCCGAAGGGAGGGTGGAAGGTCATAATTGCTTAATGTTAGATATTTTAGATCCCGAACCCCCCATCCCATTCCCAACGTTTTTTCAAGACCTCCACGCTGTTCCCAGCTGCGCCCAGCTCTGCTCCCAGGGCCCAGGTGGCGCCGCGCGGTGCCACCGTGACGGTGCCGGCGGGGCGACCGTCACAGGCCACGGTGCCCGGTTCTGAGGTTTGCTGGATGGCTGTATAGGTTTGGTATATGTGGGTTTGTTTGAAGTTTGGGTATACCCACAATTATAAGCATTGAATGGTGATAATGAGGATTAATCAATGGATTTCGAGGTACACTATTTTCAGACAAAGCCATATACCCCCATCTAATTGTAAGACTATAGGATAGCAGTTATATACTCATCATAAATCCAAGAGTTGTTATACCCTTTGGCAATCAAACGTGGAAATTGGAAATCCCCCACAAATGGAGGTTTGAATGGGAAAGTGGAGAATCATCTATAAGTTGGGGATTTTTGATTGCCATGTTCGATTGCTCAAGGGTATGTGGAAAATGTGACATGTTGGGAATATCTTTTGTTTTCGTGGGATGAAATGGTTTAGATATTTAAAACCATTAGAAATATGGGAATGGAAGTGCAAAGTGATGGCAATTGGTGAACGAGGCCAACTTTAAGTAGGATATATAGAATTATATAGATATGATATAGGTATATCATGATACTACACACATACATGGGATATCAATCAAGTGTGGTATGAAAATTATAAAGCCCCAACCATGTTTTTCTTATGTTTGTTTAAGATACGTACAGGAATGTACCAGTTAGGTCATGATTAAGCTGACAAACCGTTAGACATATGGAAATATAATTGAGCAGTGTTCAAAACCCTGGTTGGTTGACAATTGTCCGGTATCATACGAACCAATATGTCGGGGTTTGTCACAATCCATTAGACATGTCCTTTTGTCCAAAAATTGGGTTACCTATGGTTACCTCAAAGTCCAGTGGTTTAGATCATGTTCCCCATTCAAATGGTTCTTTTAGCAGTACCCCATTTTCAGACGCACCTATCTGGGAATATAATTTGTACATGATAGTAGGTTGATGGTCAAACTCACTATCATATATCTGGATGTAGTGGGAAATGGGATATAATGTGGATTTATGGAGATGTTGTGGCCATATCAGGAATATGATGATAGTATTGGGGATATGATGGCAATAAAAAGGGTGATAGTATAAAACGGCATATTTTATGTTTTTTTTTGTATGGGGAGATCATGGGATATAATGTATGTGATATATGACAGATATAACCATCAATAATTTGGAAGGAACTATGAAACAAGAATCAGGATTTATCCAGAAAGATTTGGAGATGTAACCAACAAGATTCAGAATACAATGGAATATTTATATAAATATACTCGTAAATATACTCTGTATATGTATGACCAATACCTATGATAGTTGGAAAATAGATATGCTTTACTCATTCCTCGATGTAATTCCCAAGAGGCAAGAGCCAAACCTAAAAAACAAGAACAGGGACCATAACCTCCATTGCTAATAGGTACCAATGGTTTAATCACCAATGTAATGGCTAATGGATAATCTGGGTCAACCTTGGATGTGTCGTTTGGTACGTCATTTTTTTGCTATAAATGGCCAGCTCTAATGCTAGTTGTTTGCAGGGTACCTTGGATATGGACTGCATATCAAGAGAGTCGGCAAATGACCGGTATAGATGAGAGTGAGAGAGATATGAAGTGATAATATGTGGCACCAGAAATTGAAAATAGTACTATATAGTAAAATATATATATATATAGGTAATGTAATGCAATGCAATGCAATGTAATGTAATGTACCGCAATGTATTGTTATGCAATGCAAGGCAATGCGGTAAAATCGGCACATCGCATTGAGTCAACCAATCGTTGGTCTCTTTGACACCATGCGATCTCCCGACCGTGGACGATGCACATGCGATATGTTCAAACAAATGGAAACCCGTGGGGCTTGCCAGCATGCCTTCGATTACTTTCAGCAAGAGTGGATTCATTCGTGTGCCACTGCAGCTCAAAACAAACACTGTCTACATAGGGGAAGATGAGGTGAGACACAAGAAAACATTAAGAGATCTTGTTCCACCTGTGTCCGCTAAACGGAGCGCTTGTGTATTGCAGAGTTCTTGGAGCAGGCACGATGGATTATCATTATGCCAAGGAGTTTGGCTGTCCTCACAATCGCTGAAATTTGCACACCGGATCCTTAGGCAGGATCAGACCACCACTCCACCAGGCTTAGGGTTGCTGAGAGGAAGGAAAATCCCTGACTCTCCAAACGATGGAGTACGAAACACACCATCGAAATAGTAGAGAAACAATCTAGATTTGGCATAGACCCGTTTGTGAAAACAGAGTACTTCTGCTCACCAAGTGGGATAAATCGCAACTTGTCCTTTCCGACCATAAACTCTTGGTGGATGCAGAATATACCAATCCAGGGACTGCATATATATATATACATATGCAACTAATGACTAATGTATACATATATACATATATCCCCATTACATCCAGCAGTACTATCATAAGTTGCTGGCTTGAATGTATGTACATATGTTCACTGTATATATAATCTATGGATACACGTGTATATACATACATATATATATATGTATAAATCATATATATATATATCAAGAGATAGATAGATAGATAGATAGATAGATAGATAGATAGATAGATAGATAGATAGATAGATAGATACTATAATGTGTATACATATATATATATATAATTTGATATCATATATATATATATATATGTATATATTGTGTATTATACTATATTATATATACCCACTGAAACCGTCCCCCTTGGGCACTACGCCATCGCCCCAGGGGAATAAGTCTGTGGATATCATTAACGAGCTTCTGAAGGCGCGACTGACATAACAAGCACGTACGGAACCTGTGGAGGATGACGGTTTGGGGTTGTGGAGGGAAACAGGTTGGGTCTATCCTTCGGCAATCTAACATAGCTATGGAATGCTATGGAAAGTGTCCCATTTATTCATGATTTGCCTATGAAAAAATGGTGATGTGCCACAGGTATGTTAAATTACGATAGGGTAAATGAATTGGAATCCAACCAACTCACACTTCAACCCTGAGAATCAGACATTTTCAGAGGAATGTAGTTTTCCAACCTCCATTTTGGGTACGATCCATGTGAGGTATACGGGCATTGGCATGATGCCACACAGTACCATGTCCAGCATGGCCATTGCACTCATGCGCTAGCCACGGGTGGTGGCCTACGCCAGGGATGCAAGGCTCCTCCAGGTCTTTGGAACTGTTTGATGCTTTTGTATTTGAGAAGAGTTTCCAATCATTTGCCGACAGCTTGGATTCGAGCTCATCTCAACATCTATGCTGATGACTATCAAATCAAGTTGGTGGCACGTTTTACTCTTTCCATGACTTGCAGATGCTGCTACAAGCTATCGGGATTTTGCTGGAAACTCTGCAAGAATATCAGCTGAAGCTCAATGCCAAGAAGTCAGCTGCGCTTTTGGCCATCGCGGGAACATCCCACTGGCATGATGGTACCCTTCCGCCACCTACAAAGCGGGAATATCAAATAAAGGGGTTTTCATAGGATATATTTATGATGGGTATATAGCTCCATTATAGCTCCTAACAGTGCAATGTGGGTGTGTCTGAAAATCAGGGATATCCACGATGCGTGGCCATTCTGTGTACTAATGCTAAGTAAAATGAGGATTACCCCCCTGATTAGGCAGCGTTGCAGGCCTAATCCCTCAATATCAATTACTCATCCAAATAAACACTGGTGGAATGTATTGCATCTATTCATTTTCGCCCAATTTGAGGGAGAGTTCGATCAGCAGAAGGCATTAAGATTTTACCCAGACCAACGGATTCTAGGGTTTTTTGCATCAACTCTGGTACAGTAAATGTTGGATTTCAGGCATTTCTGAAATGCTGTCGTTTGCCCTGGAAACGTGGAGATTTCACCTGGTTTCAGCCAGAACTATGGAGAGTTCACCTGCAAAAAATCGGAGATTTTTGACATAAAAATGGGGTTCGCAACAGATATCGATCCAGCTGGCAGAAACTTGTTGAGTCCACCCAATGAACATGACAGGTTTCTCCCAGCTAAATTTGGGTTTGACTCACAAGAAACATGGTTGCTCCAACAAACAACCTGAGAAAGAGGAGAGGAGTGAATCATTGGAGACTAGACCAGTGAATCGTGGATACTAAGCGACAGCTTACTGTGGATCTGGATGACCACAATGGGGTGTGAACGATTTGGTATAGAGTCAACCTAGCAACGCCGTGATTGGAACAATTTAGACAGCCCTTGCCTTTCCTGGCCTTGTCCTAAACATATGATTTTCACGTCAGATATCTCAACTCGTTCGTCGATGGCGAAACAGAATGACTTTCGGATCCCTCAGGTCCGGACTGGTCCAACTTGAGATCACAGGTCAAGGTGGTTTGCTGGAAAATCCTCCATTTAGTTGGATAATTTCCCAGCTATAAACATCCATTTAGTTTGTGAATTGTCCATTTAAAGCACAAATGGGTTGTATAAGCCATCAAAATATATCAAAATATGGGTGGTTGATGATTGCTTTACTGGCTTTACTAACATTTAGGATCTTGCCCTGTTAGTGACACATGTGGCAAAGTGGTGACTTCACAAGGGGTGAAGCCATGGATGATTTAGGGCTACCCCCATTTTAGGAAACCTCT
Source organism: Symbiodinium sp. clade C Y103 (assembly GCA_003297045.1). NCBI lineage: Eukaryota > Dinophyceae > Suessiales > Symbiodiniaceae > Cladocopium > Cladocopium sp. clade C. Next base: position 238,569 of record BGPT01000600.1, on the reverse strand, counting down.
GTATCAATGGATTGGTTAATGGGAAAATTTTAACCGGAAACCATGGATTTTCCCATTGAATACAGGGGTTTCCTGTAGATTTTCCCATTAACCAATCCATTGACTATATCATGGGATGATAAGAAATGGGGATTGGGTGATCAATGATCTGAATCCAGTTGGAACATGCCGTCAATTTTTCCAGCTCAGCAGGATCGCAATGTGCTCAAACGGGCAGTGGTCCAGTGTTTCAAGCGTAACTTGGCAGCCTGATATGTGTCCAAAGCATGGGGACCGGATGGGTCGTTTTTTGGGACCGCCATGGTAGGTGAGAAAGCTGGACCACCTTGGTGTTTGTCAGGGCTTTGGATGTTTTCCATGTGGTGTCCCCTTTTGCATCCACCTGTGGCTCACATTAACCGAAGAAAACACTGAGCATAAAATGCTTGGGGATGCTAGGGGTAACCAAGATTGCTATCAACAAGGCTGGATCCATGGGAATGGTTCACAAACCAGCAGCTTTGCAGCTCACTTCATGGGGTTGGAGAAGGAGATCATCGGCACTTCAAACCGATCCACGGATGGCTAATTTCAGCTTCATCTTCGAGATTCTTGAGAATACCACGCAGGAGTTATTTCTGGATTTTCTGAGTCAGTGATTTTTATCTTCCCATTTCCTTATGATTCCTTCCTACAGAATCTATTATTAAAATTCATTGAATCTATTGGGTTTCCAATGTATTGCCCTTACCTTCCTGGGATGATGATCTCGACTTCGACGACTTCATAGTGGCCTCGGGGGGTGAGAAACCACTTTGCTGAGGTCTTTTACAGGGAGAACGTCAACAAAATCCCGATTTCTTGTAGTGAATCCCTGTTTTCCGTTTTCCGCACCGAAATCCGCATCTGCTGGATGACACCACTTCGATCTCGTCCCAGAATTGGTTTCCAGGGAAAATCGAAGCCGGAGAGCTTCATCAATACCGGTAGCATCACGGCATTGAACCATAGATTTTCCGTAACAAACCAATCCACCGATCATGAAAGCCCCAGTGAATTCATGTTAAATCCGCATTTCTGCTGGGTAAACCACCCGGCTACCAGCCTATTTCCAATGGCTACCATCGCTTAGATCTCCTTGACGGTTCCATGCCCTCGGCTTCCAGGTGGTGTGGAAGACGAGGACGAAGAATACGTGGACTGCGATGGCTTGAAATTGGTCTGTCAGGCGGCAACTTAGAAGGACCTCACTGGCTGAAGTTACCGCAAAAACCTCGTAAGTGATAATTGGGATCCGGGGGAATCATCCGAAAAGCGGTTGTTTCTGAGAAGTATGATATCTCTTGCCTCGAATTGTGGCTATTAATCTTGAATGATACTGTTTCATAGTAATTCACCACTTAACATCCTCGTCTAGCAGCTGCAGCTGCTGCTTAGATCCCATTGTCGCAAAACCCGGTGAAAGTTGCCCGTGCCCCACGCCACGTGAGGCGCTGTCCAAAGTCTTGGAGTTGCCCATGGAAGCCTTTGGGGACTTGGACAGTGCCTCGTCTGTTTCTGGTGCTGCCTTCAGGGTCCCCGGTCGAGAGGTTTCTGGATGTTTCTGGTTTGTTTTTTAGGAGGCCTTTTGGTAATCAAAGGTAGCAATGGACAAGCCACCATTTATAGATGATTTACCCATTAATAGACTCATTATAGGTGATTTCTCATTGCCACTTTTGATGATACAACTGTTGGATTTATATGGATTTATGGTAAATATATGGCAAGCTAGTATTCTATAGTCTATAATTTGATAGTCTATAATATTCTATAATTAGATGAGGGGAATATACCAGCAAACAAGTGGGGTCCGCTTCAAATGAGGTATACCGGTATACCCCCAACAACAGTTTTAATGGTAAATTATGATTAACCATCAAATTTGGGGATGCCTTATTTTCCGAAAAAACAAGAAATGTAAAATGGTTTATACCGTCCCCCCCAACTAATCAGAAAGGTAGACCCTGAGACGAGGTGACATTGAATTTTCATGCATTTGGGAGAACCTCTCAGATATAACTGAAGACTACAGAGTCACGGGCATTCAGACAAGTTTGCATGCGCAAAGCACCAATCAACCGATGATAGCAATACATGCAGTTCATGAGGGATTCTAGGGAGATGTTTATGTCATTATGTGGAAGGGATTGATAACGGTTGTTTTCCCAGTTGTTCATGGTTAGATCCAAAATATGTGCAAGCGTAGTTTGTTTTTCGGGCTATTATGTCCCCCTTGCGCTTTGATCAGTTAAACCTCGTTTTTGGTTGGGGAGAGGTATAACTGTATAACCCTAGTCACTTTAGCAGTAGTCAAACAATGTAAAAAAAGAAAAAACATGCTGGAGGGTAAGGTATCTACCCTCTGGTAAACTAACATAGCTATTGAAAATGGCCATTTATAGTTGATTTACCCATTATATAAAAATTGTGATTTTCCATAGTTATGTTAATTTACCAGAGGGTAAGATTTGGAGTGTCATTGCCAGTAGCCATTCACGTCACCCTTCACATCACCACTGAGATAACTTCCTGTGCTTTGACTTCGACGGCAGCGGCATGTGGGGACCACCCAGCTGGGAATGGCGGAGCGGAAGCTGCTGCAGAAAGTGTGAAGCACCACTGTCTCAGAAAATGGGGAGTTAACCGGAGGAAATGGGGAGTTGAGGAATAGAAGTGGGAAGTCTTCAAAAAAGGTGTTGATCTGAGGGATACAGATGAATTTAGCCATCAGAGAGGGTATTGTAGAGATAGTTTACCCGACCTCAAATTTAGCAAAAAACATCGAACACAACAAAGAAGAAAACAGATGCCCTGGGGACTTCAAATGTGGGGAAAAAAAAGCTCGAGAAAACAAAAAAATCTAGAGGTCTCTGGGGTTGGGGCCCTTGGAGAGGACATTTCAAAAAAGTCGATAAAAGCAAAAAAAAAACAACAACAGAGGTCTTGGGACGGGGGAGGCCTTGGAGAGGAAAACCCAACAAAAAAAGCAACAAAGGTTTGGAGGAAATAGTTCTGGAGGTAGGTGGCCCACATGCTGTGCAAATCCTTGTTTTTTTTTGGGGGGGGGTTCTGGGGCCCTCCCCAAAAAGTTTAAGAACATACATACTATACATGTTTCTTATTGGGGCCCTCCCCAAAGATTCTCTTTTTTTGTGTGTTGACCAGATGAGTTGCAGCTGGTTGCAGACAGAATCAAATGAAGAGAGGTAGGTTCTGGTGTTTTTGGGTTTTTTGGATCAACGCTGGAGCTGCCGCCATCACACAGATGGGACAGGCGTTCCTGGCTGACACTATGGTGAGTGCTTTCCTGGATTTGACCCACCTCAGGAGAACCTTCTATGCAGCTCAGAACATTAGCCCTGCTGAATCATTGATCAAGGAAATTGTGCTCCTGATGGGGACGCCGGTCATTTTGCCATTGGTTGACTTTTTAATCGAACTTGAATGTGCAAAACTCTGGACCAATCCGGATCGGAGTGAGGATCCCCATTTTTTCAATCGCAGGATCACCAGGCCTGACCTTCCCTCAGAGCATTGCAATGACCCAGGGGTGCTCCCACAGAGAGTTAGCAACGATTTTGCTGAGAACTGTGGTTCCTTTGAACGATTGCTTGACGAGCTGATGGCCATTTCAGAAGGCCGCACGGTGATCCCACAGTCCGTTTTATTTGGGCATTGGCCACGCTTGAGACTTGACAGGAGGAGCAGTGTTCAGCGAAACTGCCGACAGCATCGCCGGAGCTTTGATCGGCACGGAGACCTGCCCTCCAAGACATTTTCCATGGTGTACCCACCAAAATGATCGCAAATGTACGTATGTTATACCGTAACAGACATGGAAGTTTGAGATATAGATGATGGGGTTTTACCAAGAAGCAGTTGAATCTTTTTTTTTTAGCGCTCCATGGTGATGGCCTACGTGGTTTCACCAGTCTTCGCGGCGTCAAGCAAGTAAAAAAAGAACAACTCGTAGAAACAAGTTCCAAAAACCTCGGATCCCCAGGACCCTCTCACCTAACAAGGAAAGCATTGATCCAGATTTTTCATTGCTGCGTCATATTGCTGCAGGGTGCAAAAATATAGCCGGGGATCACCATCTTTGCGAAATGGAAAGCGAAAACAGCACCAAGCAGACATCCCACGTCCCACAAATACCGTACTGTGGTACTCCCAAGAAATGTTTTGTTTGATATATGGCTATGGCTCAAAATTATGATACCAAAAATGATCATTTTCAATGGTAAATTAATATAAACCAACCAATTATAGGGTTTATAATTTTTAGCCATACCCATATGTGCAACATAAACTCTGTTCGTTGAAGTCATCCATGTTCTTTTTCAATGGTTTGTTTGAAATATGTTGGCATTCACATCCCCACAAATGGGAGACTTGGGGCGACCGGCAAATAACACCCTACCACTCCTTTGGTGAAATTCAGTGGGTATATGGTTGATGCATATCTCGATGAAAGCCCAACGTGTAAGGTCAGGCACTCACCAATTTCACACAGGATACTGACGCAGTTCGCCCTATTGGGTTTTCTGATCGTTGACAATATCTTCCCTATGACCTTATTTATGGACCACTGGATGTTTGTCTTAGAGTGATGAGTTAATACATGATAACTTGTAAATTTTGTATTAGTTGAGTATTCTTGGTTTTAGAGTATCGCCACATTTTGATATCTCAGATTTGTTCTTGTAGCTGACTTTCCGATCGCGACTGGTCCTGGGATAGGTTGAAACAGAGAGCAGATCCATGTTTAGAATTTGAAAGATGTTTGAAACTTCAGGAATGTAAGATTGATCACCGCTAAAATGGTAAAGTTTTGTACGTGATATGCTTTGGTTTACCACACTATGATCCCTCATCTTGGAATATTCCAGAAACTCTCATTCAGTGGTGGATTTGCTTATTTCTTTATTTTGAAGTGCCATTAGTTGGACTATCTTGGACTATTTATTGACTTCAGGGCGGTGGTAGTATCTCCATCTGAATTTGGTCATTGCATTGCTTCAACTATTTCTTTGTTGCCTAATTAGTTGCCCGGTTGCATTATTCCTGTATTGCATTTACTGTTCGTCTGTATTGGGGGTTCCTAAAATGAGGGACTCCAAATTCATCCAAACTTTGTCATTGTTTACAGGGAAAACATGTTCGCCCCAACCCGGACGTTTCACCATACCCAAACGGGTAGTAACATCAACTTATCTTAATAAGGTATAAAATCCGCCGTCCCCTCTGGCAAATATGTGGATTGGAATAGTAACACATCAACTTATCTTAATAAGGGATAAAAATCCGCCACCCCCTCTGGCAAATATGTGGATTGGGGTAGTAATATCAACTTATCTTGATAGGGNCCGCCACCCCCTCTGGCAAATATGTGGATTGGAGTAGTAACATCAACTTATCTCAAATCAGACACGGTGAAACGTCAGGGTTGCAGCGAACATGTTTAACCCAATGTCTAAGAGACCGCCATATATGGTACCCTTTGGTAATTGAACGTAGCCGTGGCAATTTACGATTATTTGTAACAGGTACATCATGGAACTAAATGGGTCATAGCTATGGTACACTACTGGAGAGTAGTTCACCCCATATGATCATATTTTTGTATCTTTTTGTGATAAACCCATAGGCCATAAGATGCATGTTCCTCAAGTGTTGGTGAATCGCCTGTCCCCCGGCCAGGTTAGAAGTGAACGAGGTCTACAAGGTGGTGAAGTCGCTTGGATCTAGCTGGGTAATTGAAGCAACGCGCTGACCCACCTCAACATGAATGATGGACATGATATTTGATACAGTGTGCTGATACACTGTGTATGTGTCTTTTTTTTAAATACAGATCGTAGCGATAAACTGTAGATGATTATAGATGGTGGTTCCATAGTGACCTCAGACTCAAGATAGATGATGGTTACGACATCTCACGGGTAAATTATGTCGACCTCCCGCTGGTCCTTGAGCAGGAAAGCTGCCATTAAAACCCTTATAAGAATATTATGTTTACAAGTAGAAGGAAAAAAAATAAAGGTGGGACGTATGAGGGTAACAAAATGCATTTGAATCTCAATGGCACGTTTACCCTATATTTTGTGAAGTTTTACACTGGACAATCGGGATCTTGCGCGAAATGTGGTTGTTTCTTCGTAGGCTCTGAGAATCTGGTTTGTTTGAGGGGTATCCAAGCCTACGTGGCCATGATATGAAGCCACTGAAGAGACCTTGTACAAAGTATCTGGTCGGCGGTTTCAAAAAATTGGGAATTTACAATGCAATAGAGTCATCAGAGGGATTAAACCAACCCCCATCAAAGGTGACCCCAACCAGCTATCAGTGGGGGGTCACCTTTGGGCGGGGTCGGTGAAATCCCCATGAAGTCACCACCATTTTTGGCCACTACTCAGCTACTTCCAGTTGTAAGGACCTGCAGACCTGTCGAAATAGGTGGTAAAAAACATGCCCAAGCTGGAGAGATGAATCCCATGAATCGGAGGGTAGCGGCATTTTGGATCCCCCATGATCTTGATGTTTCCGTCACAATTGACGACCAGCAACCCAGGGAATCATACCTTTTACGAAAACAAAATGGTGCTGAAATTGCCTTGTGGAGGATGATGCTCCTCAACCAAAGTCCTTGCGTTCGGCTGGTGATTTCACCCACTCTCTGTCGGTGAAATCAGTGAAAGAAAATGATGGGTTTGTCTCAAAATTGGGGATGTGCCTCAAGACTACCAGTTAGAGAAATTGGAACAACGTGGAACAACATGGAACAACTAACTTTCATATTTGCCTCAAAAAATATGGTGGTTTGATGTGGTTTGTCGCGGGAGAATCCTCACTGGTGCCGATTTGCCCCATGTGTTTCAGGAGTCCCCAGACCATCTCTGAGGCACCAGCTGCGACAATACCGCAAGCAGCTGGGAGGCGAGACACAAGTGGCGCGGGAACCCAGCAGTTCATCAGCTTGGACTATCTGACATTATCTGACTATCCCCTACAGTTCGTATCGTCGTATGATTGGAATCGTCCCGAGCTGATGTTGAAGGCACTGAACTGGACTGGTGGCAGGCACGGTGACATTTGGTGTATATTGACACATTGGTTTCCATGGACAAATGCTTAGCCATTTTGGGGAGGCATGCCATGCTCAAAAGTCAGGTTTTTTTCCAAAGGTATCAGATTTTTCCGGTGCCCTTAGGGTGAATGTCTTCTCCAAGAGCTGACCCTGTAGCCAGCAGATACTTCAAACTATGTGGGCAATCTCCTAGGGGCCATTCTTGGGTACCATTGCAATGAAATCGGTCCGTTGAAGATTGCACCACTACGTGAACGGGATGCTGCCAGTTTGCCCAAGATGCCACCAGATCCTGATTTTAGAAAAATCACCCAGGGGATTTCCGCACGAACTTCAGGTGAACATGCCTTTCCGAACCTTGCAACAAGCTGGCTATACAGTCTACAAGGACAGCAGCCAGAAATTGCAATATCCACTGCGGCTCAAAAATGGGGTGGCAATGGACCCGCAGATGGCAGGTCATTTTTCAAGATCTGAAATCATCCCTTTTTCGAGCCAATTTGAAGCCACACATTGCCAGAATTAGAGACATAAGTGGCTGCTTGTTTTGAGCATTCCTGTGGCCAGATAAGGAACCCAAACCATTTCACCAAGATTTGTTGGGGTTCTGAAAACATGATTCCAAACCTCAAACAACAGGGTTGTAACAAGCCCAAAATTAGAAAGAACTGCTGAATACCTCGCAAAGCATGAGGTAAAGGTCATTAGTCACACCCTTAACTTTTTGTTTCAATCTATTTGCAACATCCCACTGAATGCATGGATTGTTGTGGGCTGACCCGCTGACACATCCCGATCGCCCTCTAAGGCGCACCCTGACAGTGGATCATATATTGCTGCACATATCTCCGCATTTTGTGTATGAGTACAAATATAATTATAGGATTTACTGGATATACTATTTTGAATCATGGATTGATTGGATACCTGAACGTTTTTTTTGTCATATCCATTGAATTTAAGAATCCCCAGCACTTATCCCCGGCACTTTGACTTCTTCATGTTTCTCATCTTTTCTTGGCAAAGACGACCAAACTGAAGGAGTTGGGCCGTGGCAGCCAAGGGGTCGCCAAGTTGGCCAAAGATGCGGCGGGCCGCGAGTTCTGCGTCTGGTGACCTGAAAATGGCGACATGTTGGGCAAAGTTAAGCACCAAGAATGGCTGAAACATATGTTGAAGCCGCAAAACTGGTGAATTCAGCAACGGAAACTTAAACTGTTTTTTGACCAGCACAAAATTGGGGTTGATCCGTAACATGGTTGAAGCACCATCTCAGGGCACCCGGGGAATCAACCATCGGCATGAGTTTTCTTCCGGAGCGAATTTTCACCTTTTTTTTGCCGTTTGTTTACACCATTTGGGACAAGGTGAAGCCGCTCGGTAGAATGACATATGCCTATGCTCACTTGATCCCACCTTCAACTCCTTCGATTTGGATCATCCAATATATCGGAGAGTCCTGTTCATTTGCTACAACTGACATCCATCCCTGAAGTCAATCCCGAGGTGAAGTGCCTCAAGAAAGACTCGTGCCTCTGGCCTGTTTCGTCGTTGCTATTGGTTGGATATGAAGTTAGACCACCTGGTTTAAGAGGGGTTGTGAACTACCAGTAGCGTCTTGTATGGCAATAGCTGGGGGGGGCTCTTTGGAGCTTTGGATGGTTCATCAAGCCTTGCAATGGATAGATGGTTTGGATCCACACCCCTAGATTTCGCGCTCCTTTGGGCTTGCAGGGATTTCCTCCACCATTCTTGATGGTGAAACCCGGACTGTTGGTGGCGAAGTCACACATCTTGCTGAAATCATCATTCCGAATTCCTTTCGGGTTCAACCCCCCATCCTCAATGTTTATGTTTCTTGCTTAAAATCAATACGCTCCCTAATTTGCTAAATTCTTGGTGCATTTCCCCAATAGGTGTTAGACAACGGTGAGTACCATTTTTTTCGTGTATCATCCATGTTCCCTGGTTGACCTCCTCTGTTTCCCCAAGTTTTCAATGTGTCCTCATATTGTATCCGTATGTTTCGTGCATGTTCTTCAGCTAACCCTCCATCATTTGTTCCACCATTCCAAGCAGAGGATGAGCATCTCGGGCATTGAGGAGTTGCAGGAGGAGTTCCAGACGTGCCTGGGTGAGTATGGCAGTGGTGGCGAACTCACTGAGAAAACCAACGAAATTAGGGATCATATATGATATTATACGGATATATATATATGACAGATATATACAGCATATACGGAGAAAGCAACCAATATAAGATGAACTACCCATGAAGATGAAGAAGACTTGGTAAAACCAACAATGATGTGGAAATAACCAACATAGCTAGGATTTAACCAACAAGAATTGGGATTTCCCAAATGTTCCTGCTAGATTGGGGCCCCCAGTTATAGATTCTCTTGTTTCCCCCACCCAACTGTAAATGATTCATTAGCTTGGCCGACTTGTTGTAGGCCATCCATGAATCTATTTTCTTCATGTTTTGTGATAGCATATTGTCCATTTGGGATTTTCTTCATACGGAGAATTCCTACAATGGGGGATCCCCAAAACCATAGGTTTAAACCCGAAATGGTCCAACTTGGGATGATTTGGGGGTCCCCATTCTGTTTATTCTTCAGCAATTCTTCATTTCCATGTGGGATATGGGGTAATTCTATTCTTCACCTGGGTGGCCTTGGTGGAGTTCCTATTACCCTTTGGTGTCCTCAAATGTGGCTGGCTGGGAAATACCCCTGTAAATCGAGGTGTTCGTCAGAAAATTATCTATAAATCAGGGATTTTCAATTGCCAGCTTTGATTACCGGCGTGTAGTCATCGATATTCTAGGCAATCTGGCATGATTCTTGTTGGAAAAAACATGAAAAAGCACCATTTTGTGATATTTTGTGTACGTCTTCTATCCATCTTTCTTCATTACCCTTGGCTGATGATCATCGCATGCCCGTGCCATGGCCCAAGGTTAAAGCTACTGGAACATGAAAACATTCCGCAGGCGGGCGTGTGGGGCACGGTTGCCACTGTTCGCTGGTTTCACCAGGGGCCCACGCAAAAAACACGGAGACAGGTTTCAAGTGTGTTCAACCATTCGACTTAGCCAATGGTAAACTAACAGTTTGCTATTGGAAATGGCCATAGAAATAGTGGATTTTCCCATTAAAGATGGTGATTTCCCATAGATATGTAACAGTTTACCAGAGGGTATTTGGGACGGGTTGAAAATCGGTTGAAACCAGCAGAGTTGTTTCACCATCCACCTGGATCTTCAGGACCAAAATCATTGATCTAATAAGATACCCTCTGATAGGCAAAGATGGTGATGTAAATTGTGAATATCAACTAAAGTTATATCATGTTATATCATTATATGTAATTATATCTACCTGAACCCATAACCTGATTAATTGTGAAGCCACTTGGCTAACTATGGGTATGGGGCACCACCTTGAAATGGTCCTTTTGAACAGCTGCTCTTGGGATCAGCTGGCCTGTCGCTACTTTTGAATATCCTTTGGTACAGGAGGCAACGGGAAATTCCAATGTTGGATGGGAAGTTTGATGAAATTTGCGAAACACTAGAAAATAGCATAGAAACTAGACAATATGATGACGCAAGGCTTGCAATCACACAATGCTTGCTGAGGGATGCAAAAGTGGCAGGCGCATACCTGTTGAGAGGGAAGTGCAACCTCAAGCTTCACAAACCTTTTGCAAGCAGCTGCAGACTTTTCCAAAGCTCTTGAGATATCCCCAAGTGCAAGGACGCAGAGGCATACTTGGCTGGAGTTATAGAGCCTCATGATGTTGTCCCGAAAGTGCGCAGTGCCAACTAATCTTGCGAAGCACGTGTAAAAGAGATGCGCTGAAGGAAGTGCAGGTCACAACCATTTCGACGTCAATCACTATTTACAATATTTACGTAGTTTCACCGATGTCAAGTTATTTTGATTTGCAAATAAGATAATTAGACCTATCCCGGGTAATGATTCGACCAGATTGGTTGGATCATAAGACCATATTTTCAAGATTTTTGAGGTATATATTTCAGTCAATCTCACTTGAATGTTTGCTTCACCTAGGCACACTTTGTTCGTCCATGCTTCAAGGATAAGATTTTGTTCGGAATCCTCGAACTCGAACCCTGGGTCCCTCACGTTCTTGGCTCAGTGTTCAAACTTCAAAACGCAAGAAAGGCATCAGTGATTGCCACCGAGCCCCAAAATTCTTACAAAGTGCATTCTTATACTTGTAGATACATGAAATACATGAGTTAATGTTAGAGAACAATATCATATGCGTTTAAGTTTAGTTTGTCTGAAAATGGAGGACATCCCAAACTTGAAATTACTCCTGGAAAATGAAAACAATGATTACAACATATCACAACTGGATCTTTTTGGCACTCTGGACGTTTGCCAGTCGCACTTCAGCCTGAATGCGGAGAGTTGCAGCCCAATGAAAGTCTGGGGTACCAACTGGACAAGGGGGCAAGCATCCCCAAAATGGCTGGGGGCTTTCGGCGTCAGGTCATTGAGTTGTTTTACGACAGCCAGCGCGGATCCCCATGGGGATCTGTGAGACCCAGGATTCCAAAGTGGTTCATGTTGTCATAATGAGTTTTCCACATTATATCTGAGATATAGTTGTTTCATCCCACTCCCACACCGGTTTTACAATGTTTATACGTATATATATATATATTATATATATAGTCCATTTGTATGTCAATAACCCGCGATGTCTTCATTAATGTAGGTGTTTGTCCAGTGCATGGGACTCCCGCATCCAAGTGGATTGAATGGTGAATGGTGGTCGATGTAAAGAATTATCAACCTAGCAATAAGTCGATATGATGAGGTACCATAACCAGCAATTGTGGGATATTGCCCTCTGGTAATTGGTGGTTGATGAATGATATTCGTTTCGTGATTGCTCAGCATATCCAGATGTCTGTTGGTTTGAGCCATCTTAGGAGCCAACATGAGCCACCCCAAATCTCAGGAGTCAAGTCTCATGGGTAACAAATCCTCATGACTCAGTGCTTTCTACCAGGGTTTCTCCACGATTTCCCCTTCAACCAACCAAGTGGTAGATGACATTTAATGACACGTAATAATGATAGTATAACCGACGTATGCATGGAATGTTCCTAGTTATAAACCACTCGCTACTTTCAACCGGGATGCAGCATCCAAGTGATGCCCGTGGCCCTTTCAGGTTCTACTACATGGTTGGTGAGCCGTACCACGGCGGTGACTTCATGACGCTGACGCAACGTGCCAAAGAGCAGCAAGTGCCAATGACTGAGGACCAGCGTCTGGGTTGGTAGATTATTGGTAGATTATTGGTAGATTATTGGTAGATTATTGGTAGATTATTGGTAGATTATTGTCATTACATTCGTATGTCCCCAGTTTTCTGGGAAGATGTTCATACTTATATACCTAAGATTGGTAGATGATTATAAAAACGGCGGTTTCCAGCCATTCCCCTGGTTTGGGCATGATGATAATGTATTTGGATAACCACTTGAAGTTAAACTTTTGGCATGGGAGCTAGAAACCAACCAGTAGTGGTGGTATACATAACCAACAATCATGGACTTAAATGGAGGATAGAAGCATCAAACATAGGGATACCACTGATAGATAAGCGATACAACCTTGATTATATCCGATATTTGTAATGGCACAATGTAATATTGGTCGACTATATCTACCAATACATCCAATACTACAATATCATATTGCATGTGGTAGAAGGCACCAGGGGAATAGACGGCAACGTCATTTTAGCTATTCTGCTGTTGAAGAAATACTTCTGGCATTGGTTGAAGGGCAAAAAATAAGTTGTGCAGTGAGCCCCAAGATTTTGGTGGTATAAAACCATGGTTTTAGGCGGTGTCCTGGAAATTTCATTTAACCACTCCATCGAATGTCATAGTTGTTGATTTGATCTGGTTTTCAGATGGTTGAATCCACCAGTTTTGCCTTTTGCCTGTTGCTGTATACAACCAGTTTGCAGGGTATCTAAGATGTGCCACAACACAACTCTTCCTGCATCCGCTCCGCGGCAGGATTGGTGGCGTGGTATCTTCCGTCAGTGTGCTGAGGCATTTTGAAAAGAACGCTGGACGGAAAGCCGGACGTCACGGGGCGTCACTATGCGTCACTGGAGTGATCATATAGAGCCATTACTTGGGGGATGGTCATACCACTCCCAGTGAATCTGGTGATTAGGCAACCTACCTATATGGAGGTAGCCCCCATGTTTGGGCAAAAACGTTGGTTCCAAAACTCTTGGTGGATATCACCGGTTACAGTTGTAATGATCCAGCTAAATAATATTAAATAATTAGATATGGGGATGTCCAAAAATGGTAGATACCAAGAAATTATGACGATGTTAAGTAGAAAGTGATGATCGGTCATGAATTTTGGTAATGCATTCTTTTCAGACAAACCTATGAGAACAGACTACAGGAAGACCACAGTGCAAATATGTGCAAAACGCCGTCACATCTCAGGTTTTCCTGCAGATGTTGCGTTAAACTTGGGGCCCCACTGGAAACATTGATCTTAGAAAGCAGTTGCAAGTAAAGTGATGTACCCCCAAGATTCAACATTGTGAAATTTGTATAAATTTGTGATGTTTTCACTCAGCGGTTGGAGTACTTCAGCGGAAAGGTCGGTGGTGAACGCCATGTGTTACACACTAGGCATGCACTGATATGCCCCGGTCAGTTACCAATTGTAGGGAAAACATTAAAACAAGGATAGTGTAGCATGTAAGATAGCTCACTATCGTTGACACCCAGTCAACAGGGTCAAGTACAGTGATTAGATGTGATTAGAATCCTTGTAAATGCCAGTATGATATAGTATAATCCCAACATGAAGTTAAATTGGGACTGCTCTGTCGGGATGTATGGGGATTTCAATCCCAACAAATCAGGTTTAGGAATTTCCAGGGCGTATTACAAATTGTCGAACTTACAGGTATATGTGCCATTTGTGTTCATGCGTAATTATGCATTTATATTCATCCATAGATGATGTTCCTTTTGAACAATCGGATTTTTCATAGATTCTCCAGACTTTTAACAGGATACTAACTTCGGGTGAAAAACCGGTGAAAGCTTCCTGTAGATATTGTTCTACTGTTTGGTCGATTGGTCGATTTCGGAGATGCACCCGTTGAACAGCGGCCATGATTCGCCAATGGTAAATTGGGACCAAAACCATCGGGCCCCCAATCACTTGAGCCTGTCGTTTGGCCCTAAAATCAATGAATGACGGTTTGAAAAGGCCCCAAATGATAGCAAATGGTATATACCAAACTTCCCACTTTGGGGTTTAGCGTAGTTACTTAGTATGTGGGTTATCTAGTGTACCTCTTCTTTCCATTGGGCAAGTAGGCCGATCCTCTCTAATCACAGGGGTGACATATTTAAAATACACATATGGGTTATAACCTACTTACTAGATGGGTGTACCACCCAACAATAACAAGTTCGGGATTCCATATCAACCATCGGTTTAGCCATTGGGGAACCACTTGGTTGAGAGCAAAAATGATACCACAGGTATGGTGCCCCTAGTTATAAGTTGCTTTTTAGCCCCCACTAGTTCGATATATCTACCATCAACATCCATAAATGAATTTCACCAACTTAGCTCAGCACCTTGTACTTCACCCCCTATCACCATGAAGGCGTTGGAGTTCATGCACGAGCAGTCCATGATGCACTGCGACATCAAGGTGTGTTTGATGAGGGGGGATGAAAGGATAGACCCAGAAAGGTTTGATGTTGCCGAAACTCGGCGAAACAAAAGGAATTGCAACCAGGGAATGGTAGTTTGAGTAGCAAGATAATGCAAGATATACATATATAATATACTGTATATATATAAACATTGGATGGGAAACAACAAAACATGACACTTCAATCATATGATATTGTCCAACTTTAAGTGGGTAAGCCATTGCTAATGGTCGGTTTCATGGCTCAATGCTTAGCCAAATTGACTGACCATCCATTGGTTTCCTGAAACCGATCAGGCGGGCAGTGCCCAGAACTTCAATGGGTGGAGTATTATAGGGAGTATTAACTACTTTACTATAACCCATACACTGGGAACCCCCATGCAGAAACCAGTGAGTATGATGGGATGATACCAACAAAAAGGGCGTTGCACATGTGCCCGTTGTCCCGGGCCTGGCCTGCTTGGACCCAGGAAAACGACCCAATTCATTGGATTTTGTGTCAGGGGCATCATCCCAAAACAGATGATCAACATTGATCAACCATACGATTTTGGATGAGCCGATTCTCAAATAATCGAAGGGCTGGATGATGTTTCTAGCTCGTTTGCGTACTGTCTCAGATCAAGTGTCCTTCTCAGGGGTGTTCGGTGGATTTGTGGTTTGATGTGNCAGACTTATCTGATTGGCCTGTACCCCATCCTAGCTGATGAAGAACGTGCCTAGGAGGATCATTGAACTTAGGGATCATGAGACCCGTACTGAGACTCCTACAGCACCACCA
>BGPT01000600.1:203781-221926 GCA_003297045.1 Symbiodinium sp. clade C Y103 | reverse complement strand
AGGCTGCTGTGCTGATTGTGTTGATTTCCCAAAATCCCATTGAGATGGGCACATGCCATTGAGAAGGTACGGGGATTTGCAAACATTCCTTCGAAATAACCCCAGGTCTCATTCATGACTCAGAACTTTCCAATGAATAATTGGCTGGCTGATTCCAACTTGCTGTTTCAGCAGATCCCTGGTGAAGTGCCGAACTCATGTTCCCATCCTTGTTCCGGTGCCAGGAACCAAACATTATGATCAAGGGCAATGACTTCCGCAAGCCAGAGGTTGGAGCGGGTACCAGTGGGCCATTTTACCAAATGAAGGTCGGTAAGGGAAACCACCCCGTTTCAAGGGTTTCTTTCAAGTTTTAAAGATTGTGTAAGTTGCCCAGGTAGGAATTTCAGGAGGAAAATCATCTTGCAAAGCCTTTTTGGGGTTCAAAGTTACTTTTCACCAAGGGTGCAGCACGAAAATTGGAGCGTCAGATGTGAGTGGGAAAAATCGCCGTGTGTTGGATTCCACTCATACGATTAATATTGCAGGATTGCACGCAGTGTTCTCAAGGATTTGCTGCAAAGACTCAAAGTATACCCTCAATATGTTATTTTGTCTTGAAGGTGAAGGTGTTGATTGGCATCTTCGGTTGATGAAACCACATCTGAGACCGTGTTTAATTGAAATGTTGGGATTCTCAACCATTTCCTACTTCTGGGTTCCAGTTATAACTCGATTATACCCATGCCCATACTTATACATCTTATACTTGTAGCGGTTATAGAATCCAATGGTTGTACATGGTTGTACCGACTGACAACCATTCAGAACTATTTTAAACCATTATTCACTATCATTGGCCATTCTCAACAATCATTGACCCTATAATTAGGATTATAATACATTGATCGTCGATAGTTGATATTGCCATTGATTGTTGATAGTCGTTGGAAATAACCATTCTTGACAAAAAGTACAAAATCATTATCGATTGATAAACCATTAAAATTATGAAACATGATTGACAGTCATTTTCCACTATTGACCTTTACCATATAGTCATTTCTAGTTTTCTCCATAATTGATCCCATAAATACAATCATTATTATATCATGGCATATTGACCAATCATTTTCCATTATTGACCATTATTTACCATACCATCATGCCATCATTGATCCCAACGGCAGCTTCACCTGCTGCCCATTTGGCGCAGGTGGTGGTCATCGATTTCGGCGTCTGCCGTGCCATGGTCACCGCGTCCAATGGCTGCTTGGCAACGGTAGGCGAAACGAATGGCAGTTTGATGATGCAAAAACGTCGATTTAACATGATTTAACTGGCAAAAAATGCTGATTTATCCAGAAACATGTGGATCTAACATGATTTCACCAGAAGAAATGTGGATTTATCCAGCAAAGACATCGATTTCATCAGCAAAACTTGGTGTAAATCAGAAACCTTTTGGATTTCATATGGGTATTAGTCCACAAAAAAACAGGTTTCATCAACCAACACTAGAGGGGTTCAATTTCATCAACCAAAAATCATGCTTAGCAAGAATCTGGATTTTAATCACAACAGATCAACACCGATGTTCATCCTCGCATGCTGGTGGGTCCATACGTTCCATCCAACTGAACCATCTCATGTGGGTTCATCCAAAAGGATTGAACACAGACCCTGGCCATACTTCAGTTGAACGCCCAATATCTGAGTGATACTTGTTTCTTGGTAAACCCTGGTAAACCTAACACCATACACCATTTAGACAGATGTAGGAGGGATTTACTTTTCAAGTTGGAGTGTAGAAATCTGTGCCAATCTTCAAGCAACTTTGTCTGCCTAAATTCCATGCATGTTTCCAACAAAGCGCCCATGTTTGATGCTGAGGCATGCCTGGCGGCACGTATGGAGTCCCAGCTCAATCGCAGGCTGCCAAGGGCCTTTTTGGGGGGTTCCATGGTCAGTGCGGCCATGGCACTCTGGCTGGAAATAGGTGGGACACATTGGGAATTCAACCAATAAAAGTTGCGTTTTCAGAGACAAAAGTGGCAAATTGAACCGATCAATGCAATGAGTTTCACTCACTGGTGGATTTTTGAAGATGCTTATTATGTCCATACCTACCTTGAACCTATGACTCATGACAAATAATTGTTCGAAGGGGTTGGAACCCCAGGCAGCGCAGATTTCGGTCATCTTCGGTAGCGAGGGGGCATCAAATGACTTGACCTATACTTGTACCAAGGGAAATTAGGTTTCTGTCATTGAGCAGTCCACACTTGAGTCCTTCTGATTGATTGTGTAAGATTTATTTCAAAAGATCTCTAGCGCCTCTTTGAGAATTGCTGAGAAGGACCACAAGTCAGAAGACTTTGTCAGCCAGACATCGCACTCAGAAAGGCAGAGAAGAGGCCGGCGGATGCACCAGAGGAGCAGTGCATCGAGACCGGACCGTTGCAGGACAACCACGTAGCGATTTTGATGGGGCTCGACATGCTGTGCAATGGCTACATTCAGTAGGTGTAGTACCCCAACCGAGTGAATGGGAATGATCAAAGCTCATGGAAATCCCTTCTCATCAAAGAACCTGATGGTTATGATGGTTATGCAATGTTATGCATAAGTTTACAGTCACCCATAGTATCCCCGAGTATTTCGATCGACAAGCTGTGTTTTAGTACCGCAAAACCAGCCCAGCTCAATCATCAAGGGCGCTGCTCAGCTGACGGGCTGAGGCCGGGATACATGCCACCTGAGACCATTAAGCAACGCAAGTGGTTTCCCAGAGGCGCAACTGATCAATGGGCTGGGAGTGAACTCTGGAAAGTTGTCCCCAAATTCTCAAACTCCATGGATTTGTTTGGAGTATTTGTGGTATCCACTAATCAACAGCTACAGTACCCAACATGAAATCTGGGACGTGAATGAGGCAGTGCATCTTGCGGATATTTGCAATGCTTCCCTCAGTTGAAGAGACCTGCTTGATCTAAACAGCTATTTCTCATCAACAAAAGCGCTTCTCATGGCAGTGTGGATCGCCTCCTCGAGTTTGTTGGGTTACCCGAACGAGAGAGAAACCACCAGTTTGGTCACCGTCGTCGGAAAATTGTTGTTGTTCTGGTTTTGGCAAAATCTAAAATTCTCGGCAATTGTTTGCAATTCAAAATTCAAAAAAAGCAGAAATCTGGGGCATTTGGGGGAAGAATCATCGAATCATGAACACCATTCCTCGGACTTGGTTGGCCAGTACATAATTTGCCCAGAAATATCCATGTCAAATTTCAAATTTGACCTATATAATTACATCATGTTTGTTTCTCAACACTACCCCTATCTTTGCCCAAACTTCCCCACGTCCGCTGCCTACTTGAATCCCCAGTTGGGGGGGTTTTTAAGAAAATGTCTTAAATCACGAAAATGAATGAACATAACAGAAGATAACTACGGAACCTCCAGCAACGGCACTTTCCCAAAGGGAACGTCATCTGCTGGTCCCAGGCGACGTCTTCTGCTTGGGCGTGACCTTCATCCAGGTGCTCCTGGACAAGAGTCCTCCCACCGGTCCCAGGACCACCACCACCCCAGGCGGGCAAGGGAGGTTGGGTTTGGTTCCAAATAAAAGGCTTTTGGAATCACAGATTTTGGTTGCTGTATGTTCAATATGAATCTCAAGCAACCCAAGGTTTGACCATGTTTGACCCATATCCAGGTGAGACTGTATCAAGACGTCAGTGGAAATCCCTTACAAATGGGGATCTTGAGCAGAAGATCATCTTGACAAAACAAGGGTGGGGTGCCGGGAATCTTGGGCCCCGGTCCCCAAGCGAAATCAGGATAGCAACGGATTTTCATCATCTAAACTGGGACTCTGTAAAGGGATTGGTGACGTGAAGGTGAAAGCCGAATTGGGATTTCCTTCAGCAATTTTTAAGAATCAACGAACCAGGAAAACATAAAGCTTTCTTTGCAGGGTATCCTCCAGGTCCGCCATGTTTAGGGCTCCTTTCGAGCAGCGTCCAAAAACCCAAACCTATGTTTTGGATGTTTATAGGGTGTTGTACTAGCCTTCATTTGTTTGGGATTATCATGTTATCCATGAAGTGGACATCCCTATAAAACCAAGCATTTTGATTAATTATACCTGATTGCCCCTGAATATGGGTCAAACTTGAAAGGTTAGGGGACGACAGTTTTCGCACGGTATCCTCCGAGTTTGCCATGTTCTAGGGGCCCATTCGAAAAGTCAGGGTCAAATCCTGACTGCCGGCAGGTGGCATTTTTGTGGAAGGTTGCCGTACAATCGAGGACAAACCTGTCAGCACCTGCTTATGGAATTTGCTGCTGGTTGGGGTTGTTTCAAGATGCAGTATAGACCAGTATAGTATATACCCCTAATTTATGTGTATGTATATATACATAAAGTTAAGGTGATAATAATGATGATAGACCAGGGGATTTTGGGGTGAAGTAACCCCTATTGTTTCAATCATTTTTATAATCGATACTCAAATGTCTCTGACATAGCCATAGTTGTACTAGAGCTAAATCTTCGTTTTTCTTGGCGAAGTCCAGGTGGCTTGTCTCGACCTTTGGAACCCCCAAAATCCATGTGTTTGGCCATTTTCCCCATTGAAATTGCCATGATGTAAATCCCACACTGCGAGGCCAAGGATCACCCTTGAAGGATCGCACAATTCTCCACCTGCAAACAGCCGCTGCCCTGGGAAGGCGAAGTTGAGATGGGTATTACGACCAGATCATTGGGTCACAATGGACCCAGGTATATCTTCAAGCATCCATTTTGTGGTACCAAATAGACATTGGAGCCATTTGAGTGATATGAGATGTTTATACCACTGCAAGTCCAAAGAACTACTTCACAAACTTCGGTCAAGGGTTGCTTCACGGATTCTTCATTGAGTCGTTTTGATAAAAGAACATGTCATATGATTCCTGTCCCACAGATTTTTTTCAGATATTTATTCCAAGATTACCCATTTGGATGGGTTGTAGCCGCGCACGTAGCGAACTTATTGTAGATGTTCAGTCTTGTGGGAGTAAGCAGCAAACACGGTCTCTTCACAAGATTTCACAAGGTTTAGCAGAGAATCAAGCAGCGCCATGACATCGGAGAAAATGCGCGCACTGCCTTCGCGACCGCTGGATGAGTTGCCTGCGGATCATTGCGTGTCCCTTGGGCCACAGAGCCGGAGGATGGCTCTGGTTGGGGGGTTCAGTTTGTTGATTGTTTTTTAAACCAGACTTGGGATGATTGGTTGAGATGACTGATATTCTTGGGATGGGTTAAAACCACCAACCAGCCGTGGATTTTGTAGTTTCATGCTTTATGTGTTCCGGGCATTTGGGAACATGTGTTCCCATCAAAACTGCTAAGGGGTATTTGAAAGAGGGTCAGATAAAAGTGCCCCAGCGGAGCATCTCACAAGAATGTCCCACATACCTCTACTTCTATTTGGGTTTTGTGGAGGACATCCAACCATTGAAATTCATTCATCTGGGGCTCAACTAACTTGAGCTCCATTTGTTGACCCAATTGCATTGTTTAATTTGAAACTAAGACATACTAAGACTACTTGAAAACAATCTACATAAGATGGTCGGCCGGAAAAATTGGTCCCTATACCCAGTCCATCCAAGTTATATACTTGGAAATGACCATCCCGAAATTGCAACATACCAGCTGAACGGATTGCAATGGTTGGATACCCGGCTGGTTATCGAGATACCCAGCCATTAGTGTGTACAGGTCTGAAAAAGGTCTATAAAGTTAGATTCAATACTGCTCAAATTACTGGTGCTTAGTAGGGAATGGGGGAATGGGATGATTATTAATGGTTATTATAGGTCATTCCCCCATTCCCTGCTAAGCACCAGTAAGTCAAACTTATAAAGACAAAACGTTGTTTGGGACCATCTTGGGTTGGTCTTGGATTCTTCGGATTTCTATGACGACCGTGGGAATGGTACCATCAACCATTCCCATCCTCCTATCTTGCTCTGGCTTTCCCATTCATATGAATAAATTATACATATAAAATCGAATATCGCCCATATTTCCCATATATGTTTCCCAGGATTTCCCATAAAAATATTATTAGATAATGATTTCCCATATATTCTATTAGATATTATTATATAGATATATATATATATATAGATAATATTAGATACATTTAGATACATATTTCCACAGTTTCCTATCTACCTCCGGTTTCTCAGGCTACGTTCCCGCAGCTTTTCGTTTCTGCCGCGGAAGTACCGCGCCGCCGTGACGCTGCCGCCCATGCGGCCGCACGTGCCTATCATTCGACGCTCCGTGCTCCGAAGTTCCTTGGAATGGCATGGCAAGGTTCAGGGGGAATATCATCGGCTGTTTTTTTTAATTCCCACATATGATCCCATATATGTACGCCTTTATGTATGCATAGAAAGGTCTGGAAACTAGATTTAAAGGGTATTAACTTCGATTTTAAGCTTCTCTTATTTAGGACCGCCAGGTCCTCCCTGGAGACGTGGTATTTGAATCTGATCTTGGTGTATTTTTCTTTTTCCCTGCAAGGGTTATACACATTCGATTTTGATCCTTCTTCACTGCCATTGTCTTTCTGGGGAAGCCTAGATTTGAATGTTGGCCATGCGTTGTTTTTCAACTACCAGGAGAGTTAAATTCAGATTTATGTTCTTGCAACGTCATGTTCATTGGAGTTCAAAAAACAAGCTTAATTCCATTGTGGATTGATGGAGGCATGATCTCGTGGCTTTGATTCGAACATAATTCTTCTTGTGTATTGCTTGTCATGTGGGTTTGGCTTTTTATTCGAATGTAATCTGCAGATGGCGGACCAAGCTTTTGTTCCCTCTGAGAGGGTTTCATCTGATGAGGGTCCAAGTCCTGTGAAGGGTGTCAGCGGAAAGCATGGGAGGTCATTAGCAAGCAAGCATTGGAACCCAGGGAGTCATTGCTGAGCCACTGACCACCCCGAAGCACAGCATCCCGGTGGGGACAGCGACGCGGCGGGCGGTCAGGAGTGCGCTGCGGGCGATGGAGCCCTCTTGGCAGCCACAAGGTCTGACCCTGGAGTGAAGACCTGAATAGCTCGATGCTCCAGCTGTTTGAGTTGCAGTAAACAGCGGTGCTTTTCCAACAGAGAGGGTCAGCTCCAGGTGGAGACAGTGAGTTTCTGTTCTGGCGACAAAGATGTAGAGCGGCTGAAACGCTCGCATGCTAGGGCCTTCGCCAAGGATCACACGCATGGAAGGGCGCTGAAAAAGATGTCAGAAGCCATATATGTTGGTATATGCACATTATCTGTATATGTTGGTATATGATATAGGCATATTGTGGATGAATGGATGGGTGCGATGGATGGATGAATCGATTGTTGTGAAATTTTGATGATGTTGATGGTGAACGTCAGCCCATAAATGGCAAATAGATCTATACTTGAAGTCGGTTGGTACCATTGATGGTTTGAATCATGAGCGTGATTCTATTGTAACCTAATGAATCACAGGGTTCACCTGGTCTTTAACTATGAAGACTGTTTGGATACACAAATTGGGATATGATACCACCGTATAACCCGCAAAGACTGTGGTTATATCATCCCTTTCCCCGAATCATGAGATCCAACCTAGAAAATTGGGTGTGGTCTTAAGAAGACGTCTTCAAAGAAAGTGAGGCCCAAAGAAAGTGAGGCCCATGGGGAAACGGATAAGCCAAGGATGGTTAAACAGCACAGGTTCAGCCCGGGTCATTTGGGATGACAGCAGATAGATCCATTTGATCTTTGCCTGCGCAACCTTGGGTCAGCAACGCAGCGAGAACCAAACTTGGAACCTCCGAAATCGCTGTGTTTCCTTGTTTTGGATCTGGCTCAACATGACAGTCGTAGTTTTCTGGGTTAATTTTGGAAATAAATGGAGTAGACTCACGGAAATCTACTGCTGAAGTGTAGATTGCCAGGTTGGTGCTTTGTCGTTCTTCATGGTGGAATGTGTCATACCCGGCTAAGAATGACATCTTTTGCTGGCTAAACCCAAAATGCACATGTTACTTGGGGTTCAACCACAGTTTCAAAGGTACATCCCCATATGTTGCTGGGTCAATCCTTCTTTCTTTCGGCAAAATATGACTTTCCGTTGGTTTACCCTCTGGTAATCAAACATGGCAGTAGAAAATCCCCAGTTTATAGATTATTTTCCCATCAAACCAGATATCACAGATATCCGATTGCCACGTTTGATTGCGGGAGGGCAATCCACTAAAATGCTTGGCTGACCATTTGAATTGCTATGGCGCCATGTCTGGCTGAGGTAAGGCTCAAAGCCGGCGCAGCATGAAGCCCAAGCAGGTGCATGGGTGGGTTTCCCAGGAGAGAGGGAAATCATCATCAAAGTAATATACCACCAGCAAAACTAACGGAAACTCCCAACCAAAAAATTGACATTGAACATCCATCCAAGAAAACCAATCAAGGATAGACCCCACCGACAGGGCTCACCTTCAAAGACAACGAAGGAGGCGGTGACTGTCTCTTCCTTGCCATCGCTGACGCCTTGTTTACATATCCCGACACATGTCCTACTTCCATTGATAATTTTAGTCATCATTATGCCTGAGAAATATTATACTCCCACCTATAGAAAACGCATGGAAACACGGTCCAGTTGCTTGCTACCTATATACTTGTAGTTGGTTTCCCCCTTATTTGGGGCTCAAATCATCCATAATCAGATTCCCGCTTTCTATACTTCAACCTCCCTTGTTCCGTCTTCCACACTTGAACTTCCCTGATATCCCGTATCACCGGCCACCATTTTGGTTGAAGCCTGGAGGAGGAGCCAGCTCCCGTACCCGGCTGCTATGGTGACTTCTGCCACACTGCATCTTGGCTATGTTTTTCACAACGGGTTGGGATAGGCTTAAGGTTCACCTGAAGTTGTATGGGAATCTAAGTGGCAATTGTGGGGTTGAACTCAATCAGTGAGAACTGTGGCATGTTCACTGGGTCCCCCGATAGGTACAGGCCTTGTACCTTCAAGTTTACGCGTCACAGAATGGTCGTTGGGATGTTCGGCAACCGTTTCCCCCACGCATTCAAGCGTAACACATGCAAATTGATGCGCTACCCTGATGAAGGTGACACAGAGGAACTCATTAGCCCATTCTGTGAATCCTGCTCTCAACCCATGGGCTTTGATCCTCAAGAACCGATCCTGAAGAGGGATCCATCAATGGCTGAGGGTGGAAGTGTACACCCTGAAACAAGGCATAGGGGTCCAAAAACAATTGCTGTGCAGGATTTTGTAGATGATATTCACCTATATTCACCAACCAGCAATTCCGGGTGACTGTTCCATCTATTTTGATCTATTTTGGGGTATAGGTGAACATGCGCACTGCCTGTCTCAGGAGTTCAAGTACCCACAGATCCTCCAGGACCGGCCATTTCGATATGGCGGGGGCCCATGAAGATCCAAGGGTTTTAGGGCCGTTTCGGGGCGTTTGGGGTCTCCTACCAAAAATTGTGTTTGTAGAAAATGGGGTGCTTACAATCGGTTAGAATATCCACATGCTTGCGGTCAAATCGCCATGTTTGCTGATTTAATGCCACGATATGCCACGTCTTGAAGGTAACAGATTACCTTAAAAAAATCATTCAATCACCACTTTTGTCCACCATATTCCAACCATCATTTTCAGCCCCCAGGACATTGAGACAGGTACGGACGCCTGGACGCGGCAGGGAAGGCAGCTGTGCCTGCGACATGCGGTGGTGGAGGGAACGGAGCTGCTTGGCTGGATGTGAATGGCAGCTAGGATCCGTGGTTTCTAAGCCGGATATAAGTGCGGTAATATGGATTACAGTAATATGGGTTCACAATGTGGATCCTGGGTCACGTCACTGGTGTTTAGAAATGCTTATAGAATTTTATAAACCAACTGGTGAGAATGATTACTCATGATTCTGACATTCATTAATTGGATATCTATTGCATTAGTCAATTTATCATTGGTTAACAACCATCCATTCATCAAGTGTGAATGCAATCAACAATACAATGAATCGACAGTTACTGTAATTACCCATTGATCGACCAGAGATCAAGTGGTGACTGACCATGGTCGACTACTTCCCATCATTTACATCCATGAAAAGAGCATAATAATTTTGCCATCCACTGGGCTATTATCTGGCCAACAAATAGTCGGCAACTGCAGGATTTTTCTTTGCCGGATGGTACTTGTATGCATGTTAAATCATCTAAAATCTAATTCGTTGCTGGTCACAACCATATTCTTGGTGGTTAACACTATTGCTTTTGTTACTTGGATCCCCTGTTTTGTTGCCTCGACAACCAAGGTGGTTCATGTTTGTTGGTCAACTCCCGGTGTCATTCCAATGTAAGTTGTTTCAAAGCCCATTTGAGTGGATTGAATCCCCAGGTGTTCGGCTCGTTTGCTAGTGAAATCCCTCAAAGAAAGCAGCCGCATGGCCCAGGTTGGATACCCTCATGAAGCCGGAGGAATTGGCCGCATGCCTTCAGGCCACTTCGGGATACCCCGAAATGCAAATCCACTCCTGTACCCATCGGTGACCAAATGTGGCAATGGACAATCCCCATTTACAGAGGATTTCCGCATGAAAAGCCCATTTTTATAGTGGATGTCCCATGGCTATGTTTGATTGAGGATGATTTCTGAGGGGGTGTTTCATATCAGGGGTCAAGGGATTCAAAATGATGATAAACTATGCAATTTGGAGTACCCTACTTTTTGGACACACGTCAAGATTCGCTGCCTTTAGGCAACAGAACCTCAGCTAGAGAACAGGGGTCGTGGATTGCCCAACACATCAACAGTGCAATGTTCAACTTCGTAGCAGCCAACTCATGAAACGAATCGATCGAAACATATCGACACATGTCACTTTGGTGGCAGAATTCTGATTCATAACGCTGTTGTAACTCCATCTATATCCGTTCATGGCTAGTGATGGTTGGTTAAAGGGCGAAAATCTGGCCCTTCAATGGGTAGATATCATCTATATATATCTATATAGTAAAACTCTAAAGCATCACTAAAACTATCTAAAAAACAAAAATCAAAACAAGCTTCAAAATAACTTGCTGAAAATCCTCACAAATCTATTAAAAATCACCCCAAAGTACACAAGGTTTTGTCTGGAACTGGGGGATACCCTGCAGGTTTTTGTCATGCAGGAGAACCAGTCTCGCTTGTTACGGCGCTATCTGGTGACCGCGAGATTTTTGCATGATGGAAAGGAATACCACCATTTGTAGAAATTTATAAACCCACTATTAGAATTCCCATTTTGGCATTGATGACCATGAACCATTGATCCCATGTTTTGACCATGGCACCTATGACCTCCCCGGTTTGTTTGCTCCCTGACATGGTAGGTGCTGTCTGTATGCTGCGTGTCACAAGTCATCACAATCAGAGTTGGAAACACTGTGCTGACAAAAGAAACGTTGTTGCACATGATGTTTCCCTTTGATTTTTGGACAGCCCATATCAAAATCGCTGAGATTCACGAAACTCAACCAAGAATTGACTATTTGGGTGGTTCACCTGAGGAATGGTACAAGTAGGACCTAAGTAGGATTGACGACCAGTCCAGTGATTTGGGGTGCAGTAAGTTGCAACCCACGATTCTTAGGTGGTTCCCCAGCCCTTGGTAGGACAATGACTCCGACGCCGACGCCTCCCCCAAGTCCATGGCGACCTCGGTAGTCACGGCAGCGGGCACAGCGAAGGTGAAAAGGAAGGAAGGCTTGATGGACCTACCCGCGTCACAGGCTGGGGTTGGGGATCAGAGATGCGGCTTTTGGAGTAAGCTGTATAAACAGGTTTTCCAAACAAGTCTGAGACATCATACTTGTAGCCGGTATGGGGCACCAAGAGATACCAAAATAGCTAATAAAATCTAATAAATACTTTGATCCATCCAAATCAATGATTCCTGTTTTACAAACTGAATAATTACCTGTATTCCGCTAAGTGTCGGCTATCTTCGCCTATGTTTTGATGCTCAGATGCCCCTGCTGGTTGGTCGATTTTGTTTGTTGAGTAAATCCACCAATTTTGCCGCCTCAACATTCCAGAAGTTCTTTGGATAAGTCTACGGCAGCCCGAAGAAAACAATAGAAAACACATACCAGTAACATAGAATCCTACTAGAATATTCTTGTTACCCTCCGGTAAACTAACATAGCTATGGAAAATCATCATTTTTAATGGTAAAATCCACTATAAATGGCCATCTTCAATAGCTATGTTAGTTCACCAGAGGGTATAAAATTTCTATCTTTATCAGGGAGGTACGAACAAAATAGCTGGTTACATCGCCAGTTCCGTTGAGGTCCTGGAAGCGAGAAGTCATCCAGGTCTTTGTGACTTGGGCCTTTGAAACAGAAATGCTGAGATAATGTGGAGATATGGGGAAAACTATGGGGATATCATGGATGAGTTCACCAACAGCTATTGTGATAAAATGGGAATATGATGGTAATATGTGGAGATATGGGGATATATATAATACACGGTGTAGCATATAATGATAATGGAATAAATACTAAGAATATCTTAGAATGGGATAATGGCTAATGGTGAAGTGATAATAAATGACGCTGGGATATACTCGTGATAGAATGGAATATATGCATGTACAATATGATTTTTTTGTGTAATTGAAAATGGTGGGCCTCCTATTTAAATATGGAAAATGATGATTAACCAGCGGATTTGAGGGTACCCTAGTCTGAGACAAACCCAAATCGGCATCTAAGAAACAATAGTGATCCATAGAGGCCTTAGCTCCATCGACATCCTGGAACTTGGGTTCTCAGCAGCAGAGATTTGGGATTTGAGATGTCAAGCATCTAGAGACACATTGGAGTCCAACATGTCAAAATCCAGGAATGTGGCCAACATGTTTTTTTAAAACAAGTACTGGTTCCTCTTCTAGTGGGGAGGAGTGTGTGGGACTCCGTACAAAAAAGTCAAAGGCCCAAGCGCGTAGACGGAAAATGAATTGAGTTTCCTGTGGTGGCCGCGGACAACTCGCTATGTTTTTGTGAACACTAATCGTCAATTTCTGGTTATCGTGTCATGGGAACAGCAATGATTGAAGGGAATCTGCAATAGGCAATAGATTGGAATATCCCGAGCAAACGAGTGACTTGGGGCGTACGCCGTACGCCGGTTTGAAAAAACACCATATGTGTGCCTAATTAGGTTGCAAAACCAGGTAGGAACACCCCGAGAACGAGGTAGGCATTGCCTGCAAAGCATTTAATTAGCTATCAAATGCCATCAAAACAAGTGCGGCTCTGGAGAACGAGGTCAGGCCGCAAAAAAACAGTACGGGAATGGAGAACAAGGTAGGAAAACGCTGTCGATTGCTTGATGTACCGAATACTTTCCGCGGCTCAAAAGTTCATGCTGCCAATGCGTACAATAGTTTCTAGTCTCTTCGGACTCTCTTGCTCCCGGAGTTACTGGTAGATCAACAGAGGGGCAACGCCCAGTTGAACTAACAAAATCCGTGGTCGTGATAAACAGCATACCAATCCGGTCACCCCATTTGTTGTAGAAGCTAAGAGTACAATAATTAAGCTATCACTGTCACCGTTAATTGTTTCTTTTTCATCATACCAAGATCACAAAAAATCAGATTGTAATATTATATATTTGAGTGGGTTGGATACCATTGTTGTAGGTAAGATTTTGTTCCGATACCACGTTCCATTGTTAAACCATGTTTAAACTGTGTATCAGTTCAATATGGTTTCTCAAAACCATATATTATGCTATGAACTCTTATGAACTTGATGTTTGTTTCTATGTTGATTTATTCCTATTCTGCATTCCCACATAAATTGTCAGACTTCCCAAGTGCTATCTGAGGTCAATGGCTGGAGAGTCTGGACTGGCGAATCAACCCCGAGGACGCTTCGTTACAGAACGATGGCGGTCGATGGGTTTATAAGCCAACCTATCAGTGGGGGCACATTGTGGAACTTGGTGCACCATCTGTTCTTCTTGAGTTATTGCTACTTCGGATTGTTTTGAAACATGCTATTATTGTTGATGTGTTTTTTTAAAATTGTTGCTTCTATGCGATACCAGGAAGGGCGCCCCAAACCAAGAGGGGACTTGTTTGTTTCACGGTCAAATGGGAAGTCTGACATTTTATTGGTGAAGTTTTGAGGTTGGTGCAATCCACATATTCGCTGCTGCAATCTGTATTTTTCCTGGCGAAATCGTTATCTTTCGCTGGTTTCAATCTTTGGTTCAGTGCGAAAATTCCTACTGACCCCCTTCCATGTTATTGCTTATGGTAAGATCCCCATTTGCTGGTGAACGTTCCCATCTTTTTGCTGCTCAAATTCCCGCAGAGCCTTCGTTGTTGACCCCTACAGGAAGGGCGCTTCCAGTCGACCCCACTGGAAATCATCCCCAAATGGCCTTGATTCAGATTCGTGAATTCATATTATTGTAGTAATTTATCCAGATATGATATATCCATGAAATAGATCTCAGTCAAGCTAGTGAAATCAACAGAAACCAATCGTTGGGGCGGGTTCCTTTATCTAGTGATGGGGCTACTTGCGATTGAGAAACTTTGGTAGAGAAACATTCAAACTCTCTGTCATTCTTCAATTACTGGTTGGTTTGGAACATTGAGGAACGGGATTCCCATTATGGGTCAGCTCATAATCCCCAATAAACCAGGTAGGTTACTGTAGTAACTCGCGTGTTCATCATAAACCAACCAGCATTTATCAAATAGATCCTCAATGATCCTCACATGTTTGATAAATTGATGAACAAAAAACATCAGTTTGTTGGTGTTGTATCAAGAATATTTATAATATATCTTTATATCCCCATGCTTGATGCTGAAACCGCCTGCAATGCCTCATCAACCATGGTTCAATATGTTTCAATCAGTATTGTCGGATGAATCATCTTGAAAAAAAAACATATCATATAGATATATTATTTCGTTTAGTTAACCCTGGACCCCATAGGAAGACTAGGAAGGACCCCAGTTATAAGTTGGTTTATAACCCCTATATCCATGAAACAAACCCACTTTAACCTAGTGGAACAAACTTAGCTATCTCAGGGGGTCCTTTCTGTATGTTGTGATGATTGACAATGGGATATGGCCCCCGAAACCATTGGTTATCCAGTCATCATTGTCCTTATCAAAATGGCAATAACTGGGGAGGTATAGCTTAGTCACCCTTGGGTTGATAACCCCAAATATATTGTATACAACCAACAAAAACAACAAACAACATCAATAAACAATCTTTTGGGGCTTGATAACCCCATAACAAAACCCAATAAACATGTTAAGTCTACATGAATAAACCCAGATTCTGTGGGGATCCTCCACGGGGACCCTCTCTCGGCCAGGATGCTACGCTGCTCCTGACGGCTGCAGCGCACCTGGCCTCGGATGAAGCCGCACCAGCGCCTTGGCGGTACCAGCTGAGCAAAGGATGATTGAAAATGGCCATTTAAATAGTGGATTTTCCCATGAAAAATAGTGATTTTCCCATGAAAAATGGTGATTTTCCACATTTGTATGGTGATTTCCCATAGTTATGTAACAGTTTACCAGAGGGTACTTGACCCCTAGGACCTATTCTCATGCAATCTCTATGAATCATTTGAATCCCTTTGGTATAGAATGGTTGAGCCATTTTCCCAAATGAATTGGGAAGGGTGCTTCGGTACGGATGTTCCGTACATTTCCGTGCGGATTTTCTGTACGCAGTTTTGGTACAGTCCATACAGATCCAGAGTAGTATGACAATTGATTTGTAAAAACAGTCCACAGCAATTAGTACCAATTTGGATCAATTTGGTGGGTAAATCAGGGAGACGATGGGGTCTACCTCCCAAGCCTGTCACTCGAGGAGACTCCGTAGATATTACATAGTTGACACTCCTTGGAAATTGCAGCGACATAACTGCTTGAATGGTTAAAAATGACAACTGCAGGATTTATCATCATTTATCTAAACAAAACTGGGACCATGATGGGCTATGAATGGACATCAAGGGGGGGATGACCCAGCCCATGGGCAAGGAATGCAGCTGCCCCTGGATCCTGGCATTCTAAATATTCCAATATATGCCAATATGATACGAAATGGATACTACCCTCTGGTAATTTGATATAGCCATTGAGGCCATGGCCCATGTAGTCCGATGATTTTCTTATTCACAACTGTGATTTTCGATAGCGCAAACTGCAAGACAGTACCAGAGGGTACATCCAATGCAACCTGAACATGTCCATAAAATCCCCCATCAGAATCCTCATCAAATAAATTCTCATTGAATTGGTATTTGTTTTTCATGAAAAATCCCATTGAACCCCATTGAATCCCATTGTGATGGCCCATTGAAATAACCAGAGGGTATGTCCCACAACCCAGGTGCCGCGCAACATGTCGCTTCGCATGGATGTGACGGTGCCCGGCATGCGGTATCGACTGAGCTTCGGTACGAGTTGGGCGTCATGTTGACGAGTTGGGATGGTATGAGGGTGGTGTAAATAGTGGAGTTTTATTGCTACAATCAACAAAAAAAGGTGATATATTATGGAGATCTCATGAGCATATAATTGGAGATACGACTATTAGTTACTGAAATGTCCGGGACCCGCTAATCGGTTCCGTGACTGATAAACATATTTAAAGCCAGTTGCTATAGATTTGTGGGATCTGCCCAGCCCTAGCTAACATAGATGTGGAAAACAAGCATGGTTCCCTGTTCGGCAAATTAAATGACGGGTTTTCAACATCTATGTAAACGTTTACAGGAGGGCTATATTTATTATATACAGCTGCCATATATATATATATATATAAATAAAGGTTTCCTAGAATGGAGGTAGCCCCAAATCATCCAAGTCATGGATGACCATTTTAGTATTGAAACAACCAGGGTGACGTGGGGATCCCCCGTTGTAAGAAACCCGTTTCCTCATGGGAATGCGGTCCCAGGTGACCTGTTGGGGGATGGTGCTGGTGTTGAAAAAAGCCACTGGATGGCTAGCTGTTGCGCCAGAATCTTTCGCGACACACGGAAAAATATGTTTCAGGATCTACCTATTTTTGTAGATTATCTATTCTAATCTAATCGAATCTAATCTAATCTAATCTAATCTATCTATCTAGTCATATACTTCTTCACCATCAGTGTAGCTTCAACCTCAAACCCTGGCCATCATCCATCATCACTGCAGGGCTCGCCACCAAGGAGACCCGTGAAGGTGTGCCGCACCTGTTTCAACACCTACCAGGTCCTGAACCAGGTGCCTAGCTCGGAAGGGTCCAGTGGTTGGGTAGGCTGAGAGAGAACATGGGTGTTTGTGCATGGAGAGATCATGGAAGATAGTGAAAATGTCATGAAATATAATGGTTGACTAGGGTTTATGGGTTCTATCATTATGGTGAATGGGTTTATAAAAACCAAGTTATAAATGGGGACCCTCACCGTGTAGTATATACAATCTTTTTTAAGATATGGGGATGTAATGGGATTTACAACCAACAGTGCGATCCAGGATGGTGAAGCTGGTGCTCGAAGGTGGCAATGGGCAATCGCCATTTTTGGCTAGGAAGATGTAGGATTTTTTGATGTCTAGGTGGATCTAAAATGTTGATTTCGGGTGTCCTGATGGATCAAAGTTTCGAGAAATCTACCAGTCTAAGGCGTGTAAAGCAAATTTGGTCAAGTCTACCCTTGCTTCTTGCAGTCGATGTTCATTCAAACCTCCACTTGTTGGTTGAAGAGCCATAGCTGGATGGTTGCAGAGAATATGAACTCGCATAACAATGCTTTCAATCCAAAGTTTGACCATGATTGAACAGCTGCAGGTAAGACCGAGGAACCAGCTGTTTTCACGAAAATCTACATGAGCCACCGCAAAAACTCCGGCAATACTAAACATGTATTGGACGGACATTGCGTTTCTGGAAAGTTATGGAATTTGTAAAAACATGAGGTAAGCGATGGGACCTTTCCAAATTAGCGATACCCCCCTTTAAAGGTTATGTCATTTTGACCGTTGATTTCTGACGT
>BGPT01000600.1:133891-203735 GCA_003297045.1 Symbiodinium sp. clade C Y103 | reverse complement strand
TGCTGTTGTTTACTAAAGCTTCTGTGTGCCAAACTATTGTCGTTGCTTAAGAGTGTTTCCATTGACTCCCCATGTGACTACGCGCTGTTTTGATTGCCTTTGTGCTGACTTCAACTTCGTACTGCTGTTTTTCGTGAAACTGCTTTCTGACGAAGTACTACCGTATCAACAGGTACCAAATTTGGACAATCTTTAGGTGAATTTTAGCGATGCCCTAGCGATGCCTAAGCGATACCCGCGCGATACCCCTTTTCTGTCCCAGACACCCCGATGCACATCAGTCTGTGACGCATTCATGTTTCTGGTGGCAAGCTAGATAGAGATAGCTAGATAGAGANCCGATGCACATCAGTCTGTGACGCATTCATGTTTCTGGTGGCAAGCTAGATAGAGATAGCTAGATAGAGAGGCACCCAATGAAATAGCCAGCTAGATAGGTAGAAAGAAAGATAGAAAGAAGAAAGACGGAACGATAGACAGCCTGGCATTCTATCTGACATTCTTTCTGGCTTAAGGTTCGGGTCTCTACGGGCCCAGAGAGCTGGAAAGCTCGCCATAGTGTTCGGGCCCGCAGGGGCCCAGAGAGCTGGCAAGCTCGTAATAGTATTCCGGTCTGTAGAAGCCCAGTGAGCTGCAGAGCTTGCTATAGAGTGGCTGTGTAGAGGTGGCTGGCAAAAAAGCTGGCTGTCCATGCGTGGTTACAGCGAAGATGCCTGCCGACTAGAAGGAAGCACAGCCTCAGCTCTGGAGTCAAGTAGATCCTTGAACTTCCCCCAAGCGATACCCCGCAAGTTTGCCATACACCATTTTTGCGCAAACGTGTGGTAAGCGATGGGACCTTTCCAAATTTGTGGATGTCTTTTGCGTGAAATTAGAGTTTTTGAGATTGCTCACATATTGTATTCTACATTTTTGTATTATCTAGATATGTTATTTATTATATACTATATATATATATATATAAATTATCCGATTATACATACATATACAAAATATGATTATTTTATTATGTTGTTTAATATTACAAATATCATATCATATTACATTTCATATGTATTATTTCATTTATTGCATCAAATTATATGATATATATATACATATTGTATATATACATATTATTGTATGATATGCTCGTTTTGCGAATATATGGGTACCCAAAAATGGATGGTTTATAATGGAAAATCCTATTAAAATGGATGATTTGGGGGTACCCCTATTTTAGGAAACCTCCATATATATATATATATATGGTATATATGCATATGGAATGTATACGTGATATGTATGAATATGAATAAGTGTTAACATTTGTGTAGAGTGTTTTTGATGTAGTGTATATATGTGTGTGCTAAGCACAGAAATATGTAATATATATATATATATACATATTACATTGTATGTGTGTGTATATATATATATGTATGTGCCAAGTTGACATGGCCATGGATCCATGAAAAGATGCAAACTTTCAACTGACAACGTGGTTAGTACGTCTTTGCTCTCAGAAGTTATAGCAAAGTAAATTATACATATTCATATATAGTCTCTATTTTCAATATTTGGTTAGGAGATTGGTTTGCCTGAACACGGTTATTTCGGGGCATACCCCATTTTTAGACGCAACCATATCATTCTCCGAAAGTTTGGAAACAAAATGACACCTAGCAGGTGATCACATTGCTGCGGCACCAGCGCAAAGATCTGTGGGCCAAAGCAGAGCTGGAACGTTTGAAGCGCCACGACGAGAAGGTGGCGCTGACGCCGGGGTGTGGAGGAAAAACATCATGGAAAGGATGGGTGTTTGACTGTTCCAATTGGTAAAAATGGTGAAACACAAGTTGCTCGGCAAGAAAAGTTGAGACTTAAATCAAATAAAACCGCCGGACTTTGACCTTGTGGACGGGATGTTTACTCAGAAAAATTGGCTGGGATTGCAGACTGGAACATGATTATTTTTTTAAAATTACCACAAGGATATGGATTGAGCAACAACCCATGACATTGGATCTCACCATTCAGTGGAAGAACTGTGCATATATATCCTAGTGGTCGATCATGATGGTTTTCTGACCTCATGGAAGATGATGTTCAGAAGTGAGGGAACTTCCACGCGACGCGACCATGTATTGAATTCAAAAGTCTGAAGATCTACCTTGTCCCTGGCAGGTCTTGGTTCTGCAGGTCAATGATGCTATACTTTGATTGTAAATGAAGATCCTACTCTTAAAAAATGACCCCCCGATACGTTGGGAAATACAGTAACCCATACAATATACAGAACTATGATATAATATGGATTTGTTCAACTTTGTTGCAAGGTATCTAAAATTGACAAATATGATATTGACCCTGAAACCATTCCAGACCAATCTGCCCCCAACATTGCAGCCAAAGCCTCTTAAGGGTGGTTGTCATCAGACATGCGTCACTAGATGATCAAAGGTTCTCATTGACCCACCACAAACATCTTTTTTGCAGCTGAAATCCTGAGGTTTCTTGGTTCCTTATCTTAGAATGGACATTTGACCACAGGTATTTGTGTTTAGACCCAATTTTTGCTTGTGAATATGATCCGTGATGATCCCCATTCCTATTGATTCAGCAGGAAAAGGAGCTGGCACAAGACGCCTACATCCAGCGCGTCATTGGCGATCCAGTGGGGGACCCAGGGCCAGACCTGGAAAATCATCAGAAATGAAGTTGTTGGGCGAAGCATTTCAGCATTTCTGTTGGCTGGACAGCACTATTTTTGGTGAAATTCGAACCTTTGTTGGGTAATATCACCATTTGCCAACCAGTTTGGTTTTCACGTGGGATATATATCTAAACACTTGGTGGAACTTGGTGAATTGTAGCTCAAGAGTTGCCAATGTTTGCGATTTTCTTGGTGATTATGATTCAAATGGTATCATCTATAATCCCTGTAGTTTTTGCTTCCCCACTTATTAAAACCCCTCCTGTTCTCTGGTCATCTCTCCATCTTGGCCTGGTTTTACGAAGGAGGAGCGCGCGGCGCGAGCGGCGCAGATGGGGCGCTGCCCGCCGTGTCTGCCCAGGGAAAGTCTGATTTTTGACCACGAGGCGCCATGGATTGGGATGCCCCGCAGTCAGAAGTTGGTTTGTAAACCTTATTGACTACTATCAACTATAGATATACCAACCATAACCCTAGTCCTAGTTAATTAATTCACTTGGAAGTTGGATTGTGTTGCCCTTATTAGCTAGCTCTATATCCACATATATCCACCATAAACCCGAATTCAGCTATACAGTTCTGGCCTAGTTCAGGATTCGGTGAATCACGAGTAGTGAGGCGTACACCTGGCTGAGGGTAGTAGGGAGTGGACTTGGGATGTTCAAATTGATGCGAAAACCTTCACAACCGATAGGGGACCACCCACTTACCGATACCCCATTTTCACACATAGCATAGAAGTACAAACCTTCATAACTTTCATAACCGATAGGGGACCACCCACTTTCCACTTTGGCCATGTCCATTGCGGGTAGTAAGTAATTTTGTCCGCCACTCATATAATATACTGGGTTATATCAATGATTAATAATATGTATCTATTATAATAATATGTATATATATACCTATCTAATCTATACATATCTACATACATACATATCTATATTTGTACACATAAACACATGTGTATATATTAGTATACACACATATGTACAGCATATAGATCATAGGCAGGCCAATATGTCGCAATTGCAGCATTTTAAAAGTCATGAAAATCGCCGACCTCAATTTTGTGTACATTCTAATTCCAATTTGTGTATCTAAACTGCCATCCTTGTTTGGGCTATGAATTCACCGCACCCAAAATATGCACTGCCTCAAATCCCTGTTGCTTGATGGCTGTACGAAATATAGGCTTACTCTGACTGGTTCGATTGGGTATGAGTATAATCCACGGTGGGAATCCTGCCCTCTACCAACTATCAATCATCATAAAAGCATTACAAAATCATATTCATTGGTGAAATCCCCATTTTCATTGGTAAAATCACCATTTTGCCCAATTCCCCCATCTCCTCCCGTTTTCAAACGCGTCGTCCACCGCAGCGTCCGTGTTTCGAGGTCACCCAATGGATGCGCGACATCCCAGACTCGCCCAGTACCAGCGAGATGGTGAAGAACCTCTGGCGCAAGGCGGAGGCCATCGCGGGATCAACGGAGCTTCGGGCGATTGTTTTTTTTCAGCCGGAAAAGCCATGGGGAGGTCAGTGATCTAGGGATTTCAGATGATTTTAAGCCGCAAGAATCAATAAGAATGGAAATTCACACCAGAAAGAAAATGCGATTTCATTCTGAAGAGTGCGCATTTGAGCCACAAGAATGGGGCTTGAACCAACAAAAATGGTGATTTAAAACCAACGAAAATTGGGAGTTATCTGATATGTCTTGAGTAAATCGACTGATGATAAGTACTTTAGTTTAGTACAACCATGTACAACTCAGAATTTTTTTTGCAGAGGATATTTGCTAACCAGCTAAACGTTTGCAGGGTAGCCAAGATTTAGCCATAGATAAGACTTGGTGAACGCTAAACTTGGTGAACGCTTGTTTCGTGGGTGCATTGTTTGGCACAAAAAAAGCTGCAGGTTTCATATCCTGTTTTTAGATTTTTAAAGAAATGAGGTGTATCACTGATTAGCCATATGTTGGCCATCTTATGATGTCAAGAGAAATACGCTATTGAATGGATGATGGCCCCCTTTCTGGAGATTTGGATAGCTGGATGATGATTTCGTGGCGACAGATCCAGCGGCTACCCCACTTCCCAATGATGTAGTGGCAAGATGTGCTTCAGTTGGACCATCATGCGAGTTACTTAATCCATTTTAATGGAAATCCCATGTGTTTTGTATCAATGCAATTGACCTTGGCAAGTAGCCCAGTAACCATCAATGCACATGTTTGTAAGTTTATGGCAATTAGCGTTGATGCCGTGATTTGTGGGTCAGGATCATCACTTCTGTGGGTGAAAATCCAATAATTGCTTTTTTGACCCGAGGATCATCAAGACTATTGTTGAGAAATGATATGCAATCTGGATAAATTGTCCGGTATTGTGTGTATCAAATCCCATAATACGTGAGCCCGCAAGTATACCATTGTATACCAATATTATATCCCATTGCATCCAAGCAGAATAAGGAGTCCCCTGAATGCCAGGAGCCTCACTCAGAAGAACTGATCGAGGCCCCACCCAGCTCACCAGAGCCGAATCGCCGGAGGAGATGCAACTGGGGCGCATCAAAAAGGGGATTTAACTAGAAGGATAAATGGGTACAAAATGATGATTAAACTTGAAAATGTACGATGATTTACAATAATTCAGGGTTGCTCCAGCTCATTATTTAGGTACATGATAGCAAATGTTTGGAGGAACATTGGTAATTTTCTCTCGTCTTTGCCTAATTCCCCCCTTATGTCTGGGGTGTTGGGAGCGACACTTCCTGGGTCGCAAGGAGAGCCGTCCTAGGCCTTTGATCATCGATGAAGGCAGGTGCGAATGGAGCCGACCTGTTGTGAGCAAGTGATGGGTTGTTTAGTGAAGCTCTTCATAGTTCAATGGTTGAGGCTTTCAGCCAAGTTGATGGAGAAAAGGTATGAAAAGGTCATATCCTGCTCGAGATTGAGTCTTTTTTCAGCATCTATGGGTAGCCATGTTCATGCCACTGCAGTATTTGTTCACTGGGAGGGGATCTACCAAAAGGGTGAGTTAATGGTTTTGTTTTGTGGAGGTCAACGGTCAACCCCAAAAAAAAGCAGTGAGATGAACCAACAGTGGTGGGGTGCTTCAGAGCATGTTCGGAAAGCAAGATGCGATGAAGATTTGGCAGACAGACCTGTTACCAACTCCAATGCCATTGTGGTGGTGGTGGTGTGTTGATGGCGCTGCAAAGAAGGAACGTTGCCTTGCTTTTGTATATTGGTTTCTACAAGGGCACTCCCAGTGCCTTGCATGTCTTCCAATATGGCATGTATCAACCAGACAGCAATGTAATGACGTTCTTTCTCAGCAACAACTGTGTTTTCTTGAGTGCTGATGAACAGACAGAGAGTGAGCTGGCAGCCAAAGGAGACGTAGCTATTGGCAAGCACTGGCCTGACAAATCAGGATGCATTCAATGAAGGGTACACGGCATCTCCCAGAAGTCATCCTCGTTGCAAGGGAACGAACCCCACATACATCTAAATCTTTGATGTGGCACCTGGATTGAGTTTGGTCCACCTGCAGCTCTTTTACTGCTCTTGATTTCTGACACATTCCACACGCTGAGAATTTCCGGCTGGCTTCAAATTCCTGGGATGTTCAATCATAGTCAAACATAGAAATTGTGGTTTGTCCCATTAAAAATGGTGATTTTCCATGGCTATGTTAGTTTACCAGAGGGTAGTCAACCATCTTTTCAAAGATGATCTCGAAAGATCAGCATATCTTACGACACAGAACCTCAACCATTGCCATTTCCAAAAGAAACAGTACATCCACCCAAAGTAGGGACCCAAGAATCATCGTAAGACTAGAGTATGTTATGCTGTGTTATACTGTGTTATTATTTTTAACACATGATCCCCGCCGCTTTTGGGGATGTGTTGATTTAGACATACTTAAAACATTTATCCCATTCATTATTCCATTGTTCCATTAATAATCATTGTCCATGAAGTATCCATGCACTATCAATTTATATGGTTCATTATCCACTCATTATCCAGTCTACAATATCCTTCCACCACGCGATTGTGTTGCCAAATACAGGTTTGACATAGTGCCTTTGTATCAGCCCAGCCAGGCAGGGAGGAAGAAGTGGCGCGCCCAACTTCAGCCGACGGCGAAACGTGCCGGGCTGGATGATGCACAAGATGTGCGCGAAAATGGCTCACCGTTGTTGGCGTCAACGGCTTGGGGTCCGGAAATGGAGATATGTCTCATAAAATTAGATGCTCACCATTTTATGGCAGTTGTTTATTGGAGAAGATGATATTTTGAACCACTAGATTTGGGGATACTATTTTCAGACAAACTCAACTTATCAATGATCCATGAATGTTTAGTTACCTTGTATGAAGGTGATTTTTGTGATGCTGGATGATTTCCACAGCCCAGCAGGTCAGCATTGGAATTTATGTGGTTGTATTTTTTGTGGAAATGTCTTGAAATCGTCGCCTCAAATAGGTTGCATAACTCTTAGCCAGACAGTTAAGCCCCAATTGTTTGGAATCGATGGCTAGCAATTAGATAAGTAAAACTTGAATGCTTCTTGAGCAGGGCGAAAATCTTGTCATGGGAGTTTGCAACCAGTTACCTACTAATTCAGTGGAACTGCACCACCGCGTGCTCGAGCTGATTCGCAACAAGTCGCAACTATGATTCTTTCGGAAAGTTGGATTTTGTCCAGTCTTCTCAAGAATTAAAAAACTATGTCAATATAGTTTTGAACAATGAAGGATTTTTGGGGGTCCTCATCTTTGGGAATCCATTGCATTTGGGATCCAACATCTCCCCAGTCGCTCCATGTTGAGTTGGTTAACATCTACCGTCGCTTGAACAATCCCACTCCTTAGTTCATATCCTGTAGCTAGCCGTACTGCGATATATTCCATATCCCATCATATACCCGTGTTTTCTTTATAGTAATCGTGAATCCGGTATTCAGGGTCGGAGACACTGAGTCTGCTGTTTTTCTTTGCCAACCTTTTCATGTTTGGGGACCATCCGGTTTCATGTGAGATCCAAACTGACCAACGCACTCGATACTAAAATGTGCGAGTGGTACATATCCCCGTGCATATGCTGTGTTGTCAATCGTCATTAGCCCTGATTTGTGAGTTCATTCCGCCACAATTTTGTATGGTAACTTTATATAAATATACACATTGTTTAATGCTGTTGTAGTTGGTTGATCATC
The DNA here is from genome assembly GCA_003297045.1 of Symbiodinium sp. clade C Y103. Lineage (NCBI taxonomy): Eukaryota > Dinophyceae > Suessiales > Symbiodiniaceae > Cladocopium > Cladocopium sp. clade C. The sequence continues at coordinate 195,797 of BGPT01000600.1, read as the reverse complement.
CTGCAGGTGTTGGCAAGCCAACAATAAACCTACCTTTTGGGGGAAGGTTTATGCGACCCATTTATGGTGATTTTGGGATGGCTTTATATTGGTCTTACTACATTAGTTGATGAATGGAACCCCTATCCTTAGTCTTCTACCCTCAGCATCCCCACAATTATTGCATAGTATATTATCTTGCTCCAACAATTATCATATTCCTGGGATTTTTCTACACATATTATATATGTATAGTTCCACATACCATTTGTGTATGGTTTATACCATTGTTTCATCCATGATACCACGGTTGTACCATACATGTCCAACAGTATCCCAATCTTGAAATTCTGGGATGCCATCAGAGATGCTATACCATTGTTATCTACAATCAATAAATATGTTGCCTCTGGTGAACTAACATAGCTATTGAAAATGACCATTTATAGTGGATTCTCCCATTGAAAATGGTGATTTTCCATAGCTATGTTAGTTTACCAGAGGGTAGCATGCTGATATTCCATGATATTCCAGTTTGTTGGGTTTGCTTTGAGATCATAGGACCACCCAAGATTCGTCACACTGTGTTTCAGCAGGACATCTTCAATGCCACTCTCACCCGACGCTTCTGCGGAAGTTGATTGAGGGCTGGGATAGTCTGGGATAAGCTATGAATATGATTCAGGATATGATAATACATATTATACACATATATATATATACCTATACATATATATATACATATATATATGTACACATATATATATATATATACACACATATATATATATATACATACATATATATATATACATACATATCCACGCTTTATATGTACACACATGGGAATGATGAACCACCCAAAACTGGAGATTTGGCCAAGCTGTATACATGTATACTGGGTTCTTGACTGGTTCTTGGGTCTCGCATGTCTCGCATGGCGAATTTCAGACTCAGGGTGAAAAACCCCCAATTTGGGCAAACTACCCTCCGGTAAGATACCCTCTGGAAAACTAATATAGCTATTGAAAATGGCCATAGAAATAGTGGATGTTCCCAATAAAAAATGGTGATTTTCCATAGCTATGTTAGTTTACCAGAGGGTAGTCCATCCTATTCATTTCTGGGGTGGTGAATACCATCATCCCGAATCGACTTTGCCGCAGTTGTTTGATCCCGAATCGAAAACTCAAGCGGAAATTCCCCTCAATGGATGTTTCATCTTATACTGTAGGGGTCAGCAATCACATGTTTCCCTACTTCATAGTATATACCGTCATGAAGATACCGTCCTCTGCCCAATTTTGCTGGTCAAGTTCCCATTCACTGATGGGTAACATCCCCATCATTTCTGGCGAATCCCACTGGCTCTTGAGGAGTCTACTCCCATTGACTGCGGCAGGATGCGCTTGCTATATCCCTCTTCGATCCCCATGTTGAATTATCTGAAAAACCGTGGATTGCCCAAGGCCCTCCCCAAGGAAAGAAACACATTCCAAACGCATCCTCATCCCCATCATACATAATGAGGTAAATCCTCAATAACGAACTATCCCGAGTTGGAGTTTTTGCGTCTATTGTTGCTATGACTGGGATGATTCAAAATCAGCCCAAAGTGATTTGTTCACAGAGATCGTTTATTAAATGCCTATGTTATAGATGGTGACTCTCACTTGTATCATTTCCCAATATATCCCCATTGTTGCTGGCCACCCCCATAGGAGTGTCCCACTGTGTCCCGCAGTATTCCCATCGTTTTGACCTCGTTCTCAGGAAAACCTCCCTTGGACATGATGCCTCCGCAGCTGTCCGGGCGCTTGAGATGTTTGAAGATTGGCTTCTCCTCGGAGAAGCCTAAGCTTGGCCAAAGAAAGATTATTTGCAGATGGGATCAAACCAAACATAAGTGTAATGTGGGGCCCCCAAGATAGCTCAGCTCGTGTGAAACTAGGCTAACTATGGTAATTATGGCTTATGGTAGACATGTCTATACTTGGATGGGGCTTCAAACCAACAAGCAAAAACTGGGAGACCCCACATTGCATGCACTAACCAAAAAATGGGGTTTGCCGTTTTACCAAACAAAAATGGGAGGTTCCAAATAAATATTAGTTCGCCCAGATTTGTTGTTACGCACAAGCATCCATTTGTTCCATTATGTTCCATTTTGAGGTGTATATAAATGGAATGGAATGATGACTCATTGATGGTGTCAAATGAGTACTTCCCAGTCATTCCCCGGTGGTTGATTGTAAGGGGGAGTAGCATGGTTATAACCGCAAAATGGTGATTTGAAGCAAGCCATAAATGATGGATGATTGATGACAATATCTAAGCTTACACCGAGGGCTGGCTTGGTTGACCATCCAAATCGTGGGATTGAACAGTCAGTGGATAGGGTGGCCGTGGATCAAAACGGTTCAACATCCATGACTTCTTGTGTGTGTGGCCATCATTTTGTTGATTTGTTGGCCCAAGTTTGCCTCACACTTGGCGGTTCACACCCAGGAATCGTAAGTGGACAAAGTCAGGGAAAATCCCCCCAGTTACAACTGGACAATCTCGCTACTTCGCCTACTTTTCACGGGGTGACCTAAGCCGGGATGGTGCTGTTAGCCATGATGGGCCATCGATCCAGCATCTGAACAAGTTGTTGGTGTTTAACCCCCCTGTATGTTGTTGATATTGTTATAGATGTATCTAATGAGGTAAACATAGGTAAGCCCAAGAATCAACCATCCCGAATTGGTGCTTACTATTGGGTATACCATGGTATACCCCTATTTAATTGGGATGATTAAAAATGACCCCACCCCCAGTCATGGTTGGTTACTGGGATGGTGTTTGGCATTGGGTTTACCTCATTACACCCTTGTTGTTGGAGTTCTGTTAACCAAGTGTGCGATTCCGATTTGGAGCACTACCTTTCACGATCAACCTTTGTGGATTTGTTTGGCGGCACAAACTAGACTCAGGAACAGATTATATATCCCATGGTCCTGCCACAACTCATATCTAAGAATATCTAAGATATGTTTCTGTACCCCTAGTTACAGACATGCTATCTCTTTGGGGTGTATTCAAATTTGGTGGAAAGTACAGATTTAAATCCCAAGTTTGGGGTAGTTCACATCGACCCGGTATAGGTTGGCTAGAATGTGCTTGGCCTCCACGACGGTCAAATTGGTGCCTGGCCGCTTCCTGACTGGCCCGTATCCATCGGTATCACCCATTTGTATGTGGAATAGACCTCTCGATTTGGTTAGCCACAATTTGGTCAAAAGCTGTCATCTAGCTGCGCGTCAAAAGTCAAAATTTGAACGCCCACGTTTCAGGAATTGGTAATCTAAAGCAACCTCGACTTGGGGATAGTTCATACCAACCATTTCTGGTCGAATTAGGTAATATATCAATTATTGGGCTTTCCATACTATATGTGTAATTTCAACATTTTCAACCCATGGCTACGGCACTTTACATTTGAAAGCCCTAGGAAGCACCCAGGAATGGCAATCTTGAGCATGAAACGTTCAGTTTTGTTGGGTATCTAGTTTGACACATACCTTTTTGAGGGTGTTTGATCATACATATACATATATATATATATACACATATAGATACGAATATTTATGTATGTATAATATATATATATATAAATATACACTGTATACAGATATAAAATCTGAGATGATGATATAGCTCGACAAAAAGAGGTTTTGACATCCAGCAAGATAGCAAGCGCCTGAAATGATTTGTTTGACTAACAAATACATACTTGGCATATCTTGGCATAAATGAGGATATGACACATGTAAGATAGGATGCCTGGGGCCCATGTCTGACAGGCTCCTGCTTTGGCTGCTGCCAGTGCTCATCCCTGATAATCAAGAAAGTGTCCTAAACAATGCGAGTGAGAGTGGTGGTGATGATGCTGATTCTGATGCTGTTGCTGTTGCTGATGCTGGTGGTGGCGGCGGTGGTGGTGGCGGCGTGTTTTTTTGCTGCTGGGATTCTGTCACTTGACTTTGCCTCAGCGTGGGTTTGTGTTGGTGTTTGTGTTGGTGTTTGTGTTTTTGTTGTTGTTGTTGTTGTTGTTGTTGTTGTTGTTGTTGCTGTTGCTGTTGCTGTTGCTGTTGCTGTTGCTGTTGTTGCTGCTGTTGCTGCTGTTGCTGCTGTTGCTGCTGTTGCTGCTGTCGCTGCTGTTGCTGCTGTTGCTGCTGTTGCTGCTGTTGCTGCTGCTGTTGCTGCTGTTGCTGCTGTTGTTGCTGTTGCTGCTGTTGTTGCTGGCGGTGCAGGTGGTGCTGGTGGTGCTGGTGGTGCTGGTGGTGCTGGTGGTGCTGGTGGCGGTGGCGGTGGCGGTGGTGGTGGTGGTGGTGTTGGTGTTGTTGGTGGTGGTGGTGTTGTTGTTGTTGTTGTTGGTGGTGGTGGTGGTGGGGTGGGGTGGGGGTGTCGTCGTTGTTGCTGCTGCTGCTGCTGTTGGTGATGCTGTCCCTATTGGTGTTGCTATTGCTGTTGTTGTTGGTTTTGGTGCTGGCGTTGATGTTGATGTTGGTATTGGATTGAGAGCGTATTGGTGCAGCCGCAGCCACTCAGTCACTCTCAAACGCATCAACACAAACAGCGTCGAGACAAGATAACGATACAAGGCAAAAATCGCCGCAACACAAAACCATGGCAAAACGTAGGGTTTTGTCAACGCAAGGGTTGCAAGTTTCAAAGGAGCATGTCTGGAAAAAGCATGCCAACAAGACACAAGAGCCAGGCACGCAAATGTCAGCAAAGCCCGTTGTCTTTTGACGATGTTGTTTGTTTGAGAAATAGACATGTTTGTTGAAAGCAAAAGCCTGAGGAAGAAACATGTTCAAAATCCAAAAACTAGCAGCAGGTACACCATACATCTGTACCATTCCGACGCGGTTTGGTTAAGACTATCCTTGTCGCACATCCACATTGCGTAGGGCAGGTCAAATCTCAGGCTGGCACTACCCCATAAACAAGTGAGGAACCAATCGCATAGGTGTCGCGGCAAACTATCAGCCACAAGCAAACATGAATAGATAAGATATACACAGCAAGAAAATGCAAGAAATATATGCAAAGTACCCAAGCTAGAATATACATAGCCAATATGAACAAATTAAATTGGATGCGACCCAGCCCCTGAGCATCACGCCTGACAGGGTGAAGCAACAGAACTAAAACGCAGGGTTTTGCAGCAAGAACCGCGGCGAAAAAGAAGCAAGGTAAGTACAAAGAACGAGGGATCAACAGAAACGATGCCCTACAAAGGGACGTCGAGAAGACTTGGCTCAGAGCAGAGTTGGCTGCGAGAAGAATTGGCTCCGAGAAGAAGTAGCTGAGAGTTGTAACTCAGGAAATAAGTAGCTGATTTTTCTCAGGATATAAATTGTTCAGAGAAGGAGTAGCTCAGAGATGAAATCAATCGGACTAAGAGTAACTGAGAGAAGTTTCTCAGATAAGACATGGCATAGAGAAGAAGTAGCTCAAAGGATAAGTGGCTCAGAGAAGAGGCGGCTCCAAGACGAAGCTGCACAGAGAAAATGCAGCTGAGAGAAGAGCCAGATCAGAGAGAACGTATGTAGCTCAAAAAGACGTGTCTCAGAGAGGAAGATGCTCCGAGAATATGCAGCTGAGAGAAGAGGTGGCTCGAAGAAGGCAGCTTGTTCATTTATTCCGTCATTTCAGTCATTTCAGCAAAAATCAACCCATCATTCCTTCCTTCCTTCCTTTCTTCCTGTCTTCCTTCCTGCATTGACCGCGTCATTCAATCTTTTCCTGCCTCACCGAATCAAACAATCTCTCAGCCGTTCAGACACACAGCTACTGTAGCCAGCCGTTCAGTTATTACTTCGTTTGTTCGTTCTTTCATTTGTTCATTCGTTCATTCAAAGCTGTTCATCCCATCATTTTTTCATTGAACAAAGCAGTGGTGGGTTTAGTGAGGCGCCAGTGTTGCTGGTAATACTTGTGATGATGGTGGTGGTTGGGTGGTGGCTGTGGTCATTGTGGTAGCCATGATGTACTCAACTCAAGCTCCCTTGGATCATCCACATTTCGTGCCCCGGCCTTGAATTATCTTCATGCGTTTTCCAGTCCAGGTACACGAGACCAGATCTGCTACCAGGCAACATTGCCGCAAGAGTTTCAAAAGATGTCAAGGACATTCAAGGACTGTGCCAGCGTCCAATTTGGCACAGGTAGCTCGAATTTCGACCACGGCGCACCCCGGTCCAGCAAAACGCTGCAAACCCTCAATGTTTTTGCGCTTTGGCCTGGCTTTTTGCCAAACCTGCCGCAAGGTCAGATTTGAGCGACCTCCTTGCTGCAATGTTGCTTGGCACATTTCAGGCTGATCCTGGGAAAGGACAGGTCATAGGCAACAAGTGCTTAGAACATCCTAGAGCATTGGGCGCTGCAGTCCGCTGAAAGCATTCGTTGAAAGCAGCCGCAAGGGTCATCAAATTACGCATGTTCCAAAGACATGATGAAAGTTGCTTCAAACATGGTTTGATGTTTCAGAAAACCTCCATGGATGTTAGATGATGTTAGCATTATCATGTTGCAACCAAGTTCTTGGTGGAATCTATTGGCCTTTTGCGGCATCATCGCTGAGGCTGACCAAAGACGTGACGCAACGCCCCACGGCATCGCAGGTGCTGGGGAAAGAATGGCCAGAAGCCTCAGGGGTCTCCTTCGTAACGTTGCAGGTGGTCATGGTGAATTTCCACCAATTCCCAAGTATTTGTTTGTGCTGCAGTCCGCCCCTTATGCTTTGACAAACATGAATACATGGTCCATGATTTTTGAATACTCTGGGCGGGTTTGAAAAGTTGTGGCAAGCCGGTTCAATGGTTTCCTGGCCAAACAGAAAGTTTTGACGCGCAGCCAGGCGCAGCCTTCGTTTTCGTGTTTACATGGATGCATCCACTTGAAAAAGTGTGTCTATCAAAGTCGGTTATTCATTGCTGTATGCTCCTGGTAAAAATTGAGTTTGTTGATGTTTGCTGCTTGTTGGTTTCCGATTTCTTCGCGACTTGACCTGCAATGATCTTGCGGTGGTGGCGGGAACCATTGGCAAATTCGAGGTTTGACAGTGTTGCAACTCCATCAAAGAAGACCAGGCAACCGGCCCATGTGCTGGAAGTGTGGTTTCGCGTTTCGGGGCGACAGATGATCCGTTCATTTTTCCATGGTTTGCTGATTTGTGGCGATTGGTGCAAAACTGGTTCAACCACCGCAACCACAAGACTTGCCATGCCGTTTCTTGTTTCAGATGTGTTTGATTGATATTGTTCCTGCGGTTGTATCGTGTTTGGGCAGCGCCTGCCGCGTATGTTCCGTGACACAAAATTGGTATGGGGGTTGCTCAACGATTGTTGTTGTATGACCAAACCAAACATCCCCACATGAACATCCGCAAGTGAATTCATTTGTTGAAGTTTGATTTTTTCTATGTGAACGTGAATCATCAATTGTGTTCTTGATTTGTTGCTGATGTTTTTTATTTGCTGTAAATCAAAAACCTAAACAACCATCAATGGATACCGATGGTGTGATCAATGAATTCCACGCTGCGGCGTTTGGACCGTGACCAAGTTCAAAGTTTCAACCACAAAATGAAACACGATTTCACCCCGATGGACATTTGAAATTAAACATGTCACAATTGAGGTTGACGTCTACTGGCAATTCGTTTCGTACGGTGGCACTTCACAAAATTGAGCACCATGCACCTTCAATGAGAATGGTTTAGTCTATACTACTGAGACCATCTAAAAGATTACTATGTTTTACTTACCTCTCAAAAAAAAAAATGTATTTTCTGATATCATCCGAATGACCAACCGCTGTTTCTGTGGATGCGGCCTCTGGGGCCATGGGTCGTAGTTTCGGTGGGCGTTCTCTCCTTTGCCCATCTGGATGTCGAAGCAGATTTTGCCCTGTCGCTGGGACTCCGAAATACCTGGGGTTTGAATTTGGACATTGTTTCCGCTAACACTGGGCATAGAAGGTTGATAGCAAGCGGTTGGAGGCTATGTCCAAGTTTGAACAACCAAGATTAGGGTTTTACATGTGTTAACGAAATTAAGTTTGGATTTACCCGACCAAAAATGCAGTTTCAGTTTCAGCAGCATGTTTTTCGATTTGTTTGACATGAATTCTAGTCGGTGGGTCTAACTGTTGTTTTGCTAAGCAAAAAAAATATTCTATTGTTCAGAACTAAAGCATCCCGCTTTACGTGGTTGATGATTGTAGGTGGTCTAAAAATGGGTGGTTAAACCCATCAAATTGGCAAATGACCTACATAATCAAATAACCAGTGGACATATTGGTAAAAAGATGTATATGTCACTAGAAAATACGATGACTAAACCCATGCAGACCCAAGAACCCACTGATTTGTGTCCATTTTGTTGGGTTAACTTTTCGGGAGTTAGCCCCGGGACAGATGGACTCTTCGCCCTTGGATACTTTTGGTAGATAGGTTTGCTAGGTTTGTTGGGCATCGTATGATTCATCCCAGCTGGTATGGTGAAACCAACAAATGGTTTTGAATGATGATTTTCCAGACTTGGAACCCGCCAGATGCCAAAGGTCTGGCCAGTAACTCGGGGGGTGGTCTCCTGACGCGGACTCCAAGCTACTGTAGCGGAAATCGACGGCCTTCAATAATTGATACTGAAATATATGTTTGATAGAGGATTAATCACCATTCTAATCCATTCTATCAATTGATTCTTGTCAATTATCATCATGCATTCTTAAATGGAAGATATTTGCCATACCTCCAGTGGAATGTCCAATCAACATTGGGTATTTTCTCATGGACGTACCAGTGCCACGCTAGATTCCTGCAGATATGTTGAAGGTTCCGAGGAAACTCAAATCCCATCAAGTCATCGGCCGATTTGCGGCTTTAGCAAGCGGTAAAAACTCATGTGCAACCGATGAGGCCTCTTAAAAAGGTTGATGGATGTGGATTTCTTTGATTGCAACAAATAGTTCAAACCGTCAAAAATTGTCATTTCGTGATAGATTTAAGACCCAAAAAATGCCTATCATAAAGGACCCAACAAAAAAGGTTGGCGGAATTGGATGGAAATCATTTGCAACCATGGGTCGTTTTTTCAGTTACACCCAGCCTAGGACCAAAGAACTTTGGGCCCTCATTGGACAAGAGCAGCAGTGGCCCAAAGGTGACAGGGCGAATGCGCCACACCAGTGCCTGGGCTTCTGTACCACCTATTTTGATGTGAAGTTCCCAGCCCAAGTTCCCAGCCGGGTAGAAAAGTGACTTTGACCCATCCCAAATAAGTCCTGATCGAGGTACGACATGGCCATGAAGTGGGAGATTCCTCAAAAAATAACCATTTTTTGGGTACCACATGGCCATTTTGGTCAAAACCATAAAAACCCCACGCAGCGGCTCGTTCCAGAGTGTCATCCATGGTGCAATGCCAATGGTGGTCAAATCCGGTGAAGTCCTCGTGGCAAATGACGTCTCCATGTTGCAAAATCAGCACTCGTGAAACATCTTAATGTTTGCTCCGAAGATCACCATGTTTGTGCCTAGAATCCCCATTCTTCCAATCAAAAGTTTCATATGTGCCAGGTCCACTCCCCATTTTGCTGCCTGAGTTTCTCGCCTGCAGGGAGTTGTGGCAGCAATGGCTGTCATGTCATGAGCCTCTGGTGCTGCGCGAGAATCGGTGCCTTGGCAAATAATATCCATTGGGTACCAGTACGGAAAATGATCAAAGTGTCCACAGGCAAGCAAAGAGTATTTGTTGGACCCAAAAGCTTTGTGGTTTCATATGTTTACAATTTAAATCAATATAATACAGAAATGACCAGTAGGAAGTGTCTCCAAATGTTCCCCCCATGACTTGGCTATATCCAAATGAGGCTTGAACTCACAAAAGAACGCGAAAGATGGGAATGCCACCTTCAAAATTGCGGATCTTACCAAACAAAATCGGGTTGAATCATGTTGAATCCCAATGGAAATTTGATCGAGTGGAGATTTCAGGAAGAAACCACGGGTGTACAATCCTAAATCTGTGTGATGAATGAGTTGTTTTTTAATGGTGCTCATGTCATCAAGCCGCACGTTTGCAGCAAACTCTAGCAAATTTGCAAAATAGATTCAATAATGATAGTGGATATAGGAAATGCATCAGGCTGAGCCCGTGGGAACTGACTTTTCTTGGTTTATTTGATACAATGTGGTAATTTTCCAAACTTGGAGGAAGTCAACCTTCACGAAACAGAGGGGATAAAAGAAAGGGACACGTGCCTCATCATGATGCACAGCTGATGGTTAAACATGCTTAAACCTTCGAATGATTAAAACAAGATATAACAAGTTTGTCCTCAACTTGAATTGGTGTCGTTTGGCATCTAAAATCGATTTCCATCACCAGGTATTCCTTGTCTTTGTTTGTTGGCATATTAATATATTCTTTTTGAAACCAAGAACCCCTCCACTCCAAGTATGATGGTGTTTGCAGATTGGCTCGTCGGCTAGTCTGAAGTGGATAAGATGTTGGTGTCCAAATCTTCACTGTCCATCATCCAGAATTGGGATACCACTTTAAATATTGGATCATCCCACCTGGTGAATCGTAAGTATGGTTAGGTTATGGATGGTTATGTTGGGTTGGCATGGTTTACCATGGAACACCCCCCGCCATTGCGACTTGAGATCGCCAATAGGACGCGGACTGCAATGCGTCGCGTACACGTGATCTTCATGGAGTGGCTTCTGGGACAGGTGGAAGGAGTCTGCAAAATGTGGCTCTTGTAAGCAGCAAAATGGGGAGTTGAAGATATAACTAAAAGTAGGACTCCAGGAGAGAAACTGAGATTTGACCCACGAAAATAAGGAATCGCGACTATCGATGATAAGGAGCAATGTTGATACTTACGCCATCTTGTGCCATTTTTGCCCAACGGAGGAGGTATGCATCCGGCGGTGATGGTTGGCAGGAAGCAAGCAGAAGTCACCAGTTCAAACCTGGCGTTGATCAAAATTCTAATCAAGGTTGGGGTGTCCAACCTTGACCCAAACCCAAATATTCCCAAAGATATGCTCTCAATGTAAACCTCGGTTTTTGTCGCTTAGATCTCCCTTAAAAAGCCCTATGCTGTTGACATCTCTCCGGAAGGTTAGTGCGCCATCATCGCGACCACCCACGGCGGCCGCAACTGGCGGCACCTCGGCTCAACGAGGGACCAAAACCAACAAACCAAAGTGGGATTTTTGCCCAAAAATTGGGATTTAACCTATGAAACATGGCAAGATGGACAGTTCACCATCCAAAGATTGACTTCATGAACAAAGAAGTTGGATTCAAGCAACGAAAAAAGGAGATGTTGCCAAGAAAAGTGGAGATTCAATGTGCCGGAAGTAGGAATGTTCATGGATATTGTGGGAATGTGTGGGATATATATGTGTGATATCATGGCGGATGTCAAACCAACTGGTGAATGATTGAAATCTCAGCCAGTCCCCAAGGGTTGGTCCGACAGGCGTTGATTGATGGTTCCACCGGTATTTTTGCCACGATAAAGATGGAATAGGCCAGCAAAGTGGGATATTTAATCATTAGGGACGGGGACAAGAGCACAGGAACATGAGGGATAGTCAAAAGGATTGTACTGTGTCCATAGGACACCCTTGAAACTTTGGGTCCCAAGACCAAGGCATTTCACAAACAAAGTTGAGAGAAACGCATCAGTACCGAAATGGAAGATGGGCCCCCAAATGGCAATTTTGATAGGGAAATGATGATGGTCCATGCAATCGTTAAGGTACCCAATTTTTAGACAAACTGAAATGTTGTTGACTCTTCTGGTTCCTACTGGGGGGTGCAGTTGGGGTTATTGATGGATACAACATGGTGTTACCATGGTGATAAAGCCCATAAGTTGAGAATCTACTGCAACTCCTTTGGTTCTGGCCTATACACACACGCATATCAAGTCAAACTGCACCCTGAGTATAGAACTCCATGGTTGAGCCATCCCTGGATTTTACACACCTTGCGCGCTCTTCAAACTAAGGCCGCCATTGGAGAGCGATTGCTTCGTTTAGGCTCGGTTGTCATATGGATGTTCCAAGAACGGGTATATCTACCCCAATTGATGGCCACGTTCATGTTTTCAAATACTCCCTCCATCCACAAGTAGTTCTTGATAGTTGTGACAATATACATACATATGGAGGTTTCCTAAAATAGGGGTACCCCCAAATCCTTTATTTTAATAGGATTTTCCATTGTAAACCATCCATTTTTGGGTACCCCCATTTTAGGAAACCCCCATATGTATATATATATAATTATATGTTATATGTTATTGGATGTGATTATATAATGTGATTATATACATGTTATAATATATAATATAATTATATAATATACATGTAACATACATAATATACATAGACATCCATTCTTACTTCTATTGTCTGATTACTGATTACATCTATTTCATGTATGGTGAATCCCCCAGTCCTACCCAGGCCTTGTCGCTCACCCGCGACAATGGAGTGAAGTGTTGAATGCTGCTGGGTGAGAAAATGTGGTACCCGGTAGGGTACCCGGGTACCCCAAAATCCCATGGTGTTGGTACCTCAGAATCCCATGGTTAATCATGGTTAATCATTGTTAATCATCATTTTCCCCTTATTCAAATGGCCATAAATGGATAGAAATGGCCACTTGGGAAGTATACAGTATACCCCATTTTCAGACACATCCAAATGATGGATGGTTCACCCCAGGAATCGCAAGTGGGGAAAATCACCCTAGTTAGAAAGAAAAATTGGGCAAGTAGGCGTAGTCCAGGCATTCCTGGGGCGTGGACTCATAACTCACTTACTAACTGGGGAGAACCACCAAGAATGTATCCCAAAATTGAAATATCCGAACTTGTCAGCTTGATGAATTATATTGCAATTAGAACATGTTCAGTCAAAGGACCCAGGGGTCAACATTCATCCAAGGTTGTCAAAAATCCTGTCCCCAACATTCAACGATGGCGCTAATTCCTTCTTGTTTGGGGAATATGAGGATGCCTGATGCTCAATGGTTATCACCCACTTTATGTAATCCCGACGCGATGACATTGCCATCCGGGACATTGAAGATGCACTCGACACGGAAATTGGCAATATCAATGAGAAGGCGCTGGCAAAGTGCCACGCACAAGTCCCTGGCGCACCAAACCCGAGATCGTCGTCCAACAAAGTGCTGACGCATGGACCGGTGTGGCGACATGACCAAGCCAGAGCCCAAAAACTAACGAAGCCTGGACTGGTGTGGCCCAGCAAGGAAAGTCACACAGTTGAACTTCCAGTGAAGAAGCCGAACTACATGGTCCAGATCAAAGATTCCATCAACTTTCGTGCGCGGCTGCATCCTGATGGAAGCTACATCCAATGTGATTGCAGTTGTTGGGTGTGAACATCCAGGATTTCTGCTGAAGACCAACGGTGTAGTAGCTGTGGCACGTTTTGGAGTGTCAGTTCCCGCCAGTACATGTCCATATGTTGGCCCCCAACATGGATAATTAAACCCAAACTTGTACACCAGGTGTTCGATACAGGCTAGCAAATGGCCATGAGTTGCCAGTCATGTTTGGGTTGGGCCACCCTGGTTACACCAGGTAAATGGTAACATCATGTCACATCATTCCACAGCGGTGACGATTTAACATAGAGATAGACAGAAACACCCTAAATCCAAAATGTATACTACAAATCCATATGAATCCAAGAAATGCGATAGATATAGCATAAATCCATATGACATCCCAGCCATCATAGTCTAGTTATAAACCAACTCAGCTATCCGGGGCTAAGGAGCAGCTCCGTTCCTTTGCACTGCTGGACCCAAAGTTAGAGCCGATTCCTTGGCCAGGCGCGGCGCAGCCTTGCTTTATTGCTTTGCCCTTGCGAAATCTGAGGAGGTTTACCCAAGAAAAGTTGAAGGTTTACCGAACAAATTGGGATGTCCCCAACACTACATGATGCTTTACCCAACAGAAAGTGAGATGTGCCTGGCAAAAATGATGGTTTACCCAACAGAAAGAGATCGGTTCAATCCGCGAGAATGGAGAATCAAGAGTGTCGGCTTTGACAACACAATGATCTCAACACAAAAAGTAGTGAGTGGCGTCTATCATCTCAAATTGCTTAAACCACTTGCGAAAGTGTTCAAAGTGCTCCAAACGTGGGTGACTTTGACGTACAAGCCCTGGCATTTATACAAGCAAAAGTGGGGCTAAGCAGGGAACCAACATGCTGGTCTCCTGTCATTGCTTTCTCCGAAGGTTCTTTGGTGGGGGCCGGGGCTGCAGCCGGATCATTTTTGACCAGCGGTCTTTATATCCATGGAACGGCGCAGGGACATTTGGCATCAATGATCTTCCAAGAATATGTGTGTCTGAAGATAGGGTGCCCCCGAATTGATGGTTTATCAATGTTTATCATCATGTTCCTTGGGTATACCGATCTATACCCAGATGGGGTAGCCACCAGCAACAGCGGGTCACCTCGAGGTGAGATCCCACCACTTGATGGTCCACCCGCAGGTGTAGCAAGTGCCTTGCAATGGCTGGAAGGAAATTTCACGGTGCCTCGGAATCGTTCAAAGCGGTGGACAACCGGAAAAGCAGGGTGCAAGTCACCATGAATGAAGGTTATAGGTCGCCATTGAAAACGCTCGTTCGATGTTCTGTTCGAGGATTTCTTTCTCACATCTTCGTCATGGGCGGCGCTTGCCGCCCTTAGGGACCTCGCCCTCAGGGCTGAAAACAGAAGCGACTGGTCCAGCGGGATGGTGGATTTCACTCACTATGGAGCAAGCCGAATGTTTGATCCTAGAACCCATTGAACCCATGATAGTAAGTGGTTTCAAATGGTTTCAACTTATAAAAAATATAACCTAAACCATACATATATCACATAAAAATATATAACTATCTTCTCACCAATGTATATATATATATATATGATATACATATATATATATAGAGAGAGAGAGATAATAACTCATTTATCCAGCCAGGGCATTTCATCTGGATACCCACTGGACAAACTCTGCCTGGGATGCAACACCACTGAGGCTGCCGTGCAACCTGCCTTTCAGCAGGCCATCCGAAAGAAACTCTTTCGTGAACACGGCGAAGGCTTTTTGACGGCATTTGGCTGTGAAACATGCAGGTTTTGGATGGTTTTCACCGGTCAAAATTGGATGATTTCAGCCGGAAAAATTGTGGATTTGTGATGACTTATCGTGATTGATGTACTTGTAAGCGAAGACTTGGGATATTGCAGCAGCAACCACGGATTCTAACCAAGAAAGGAAATTGATTCGGGATACAATATGATACAATACATTTCAACAACAAACTCTTGGGATTTCAACGAACAAACAGTTGACGTACTGGATTCTCTGGGGGATGTAGTGTTGATGTAATTGGGGGGAAATCATGAGCAAGAATGTTCTATTTAGTGGAGAAATCAATCCCTCTCGAAAAAGAGCACCAGAAAGTGTGGTTTGACAGATTTAGGGTCGATTTATTCATTTTGAGTGTTGTGTAGGATATATATATATATATAGGGGATTCATTATTGGCGGGATGTAATTTTTTGCAGAGTATCTACTGTACATGGTTGTAGTACATGTCGTGCCCGCAGTTACTATATTCCGCAGTTCCTACATGTTTCAGATCAGCCATAGACCCATGTTCGGTCCATTGTGCCCTGTCAGGCCTGCATTTAACTGGTCTCTGGGAAACCGCGTACATCTCTCGGGCCAGATGCGACGTGCCGCGCCTTAATTCAAGGGCTGAAGGTGAACAGGGCACTACAGGTGAAATGGATGAAAACAATGAATTTTTGCCAGTGAAATGGGGAACAGGGTGATAAAGGCTTCGAAAATGGTTCGCGATGAGATTCAAGCAACTAAGGGGAATTTGACCATCCAATATTTACGAATGTTTTTGGCGATAGCTCCACAATTGATGGCCATGAAAAAGTGGGAAATGAGGTTTTGAATATGTTTGAACCATGGGAATCCATAGCCCCATGTCCTCTGTTCCATGTGAGCTTTCTGGAAGATATTTGGGCTTTGGATGAATTTTGTCCATCGCCAAAAAAGCGGAAGGCAATGAATGGGCGATTACAAAAACCGTCTAATCCCAAATTTTGCCCCAAGATTTGTACAGATTTATGTTTTGAAATAGATTTCATGCGGTAAAAATATAGAATCAAAAAGCACATGGGCGTGCTTCCTACCAACTCACCACTGGATCGGGGCACTTCCCAAGGTGAAAAACTTCCGTGAGGTCTGTGGACTTTTGAAGGCCTGAAACCGCATTTCATGTCGCCACCTTTGGCCAACTCGTGGATTACCCTAACATTGAAAAACAGCCGATTAACTCAAAAACATGCAGTGTTTATCGGCAAAAACCATGGCAACGGGGATTTTAGGGTTCCAAATTTTGAGACGAGCCCATATTGGGTATGGTGGTATGGCTAAACATGTTCTTCTTGCCCAACAAGAATTGGATTATCTTTCTGTCTTCGCACATGGTTACCCTCAATTCAAAGGCATGTTAGGCCACAGCTGGGTTGTGCAAAAACTGGTTGCTTCATACTTCATACTGAAAATAGCTTAAGATTGTGGGATTTCGGATCTCCAATTGTGACCCATCCCATACAAGGTGATACCCCACCAATTGTAAGTTGGTTTATAGTTTATAGTTGGTTTATAGTGGTTTATAACCTCCATGAACACTAGAGATACAGGATGATATAGGCATACTTATTGGAGTTATAAGTCAACTTAGATCAACTTAGCTATCCTGAGGTCCTCACATTTCCAACCCATTTCTTGCTTCCCAACTCTTCACAGTCCATAACGGCCAAAAAAATTGGAGGCCATCGACCAAGTTTGGCCCAAGAGGAGTTCGACTGAGGCAGGGTCATGGTTATGCCTCATGAATGGTTTATGTTGGGGAAATGTTTGAAAATTGGAATTTTGAAATACTCTGAAGGTGATTTCCTCACTTGTCCCTAGAAAAAACTTGGGGTTTTAACAGTGTTTGTTTGGGTGGATAACTACCCATAATCCATAGTATGTCTCTTCTATGATTCGGATCCACTTTGAGCATCTAAAATCACAATTTCTGGCAATCCATATTGGGCACTTCCATCCCCATTCTATTGGTAATATGCATGGGTTTGTTTGAGAATGCCGTAGCCTCTATTTCAACGGCTTGGCATCATGTGTCCAAAGATTATGATGGCAATGTTTTGGGTATACCTCAATTTTTGACAAACCCATATATCCATCCTGCTGTTTTTTGGATTCCTTTCCGAGCTAAAAATGTCCATCCTGTCGTCAAGGCTGTGCTGGAGTCGCGCTTCGCACGGCTTCATCCGGGTACTGTGGTGGTTGCGGCTCAGCTGTGGTCAATTTCATTGGGATGTTGAGCAAAGAGATTTGGATTTCACCCAAAGAAAGGTCAGAATTCACCACCAGAATTGCGGAAACTTGGTATTACCATCAAAGGCAGATGATTGTTCTGACTACTGGAAATACTAGTACTTGTGATACAATGTGTTTGTCCAGAAATCGGGGTGTTAATCCCACTAGATGGATCTGGCATATCCAATGGGAACATGATGACGAACCATTGCTGCATTTGGTGTCCAATTTTCCAGAGCACTCCTCCTTACATCGTGGGTATGTCAACTCAGGATTCCAGGAAGGAGAATATGCGAGTTCAACATAGTTCAACCATGCAGGGTTTTGCTAGGGATTTTGCCAAGCAAAGATGTGGGATCCCCAAATCAAGATGGAATTCACCGACACAGGGATAAGATACGACCATGAAATGGGGATATGCGTCCATTATTGAAATACTCTTGACACAATTGGGGGGGTGTCACCGCAAGAAATAAACTCACTGCACCAATACAATCCGTTCGCGACAAGCACCCAATGGCATATGCTTGTTGGCTTGAAGCAGGTCACATTCCTTCTAGAAATGGACGTTCCCAAAGACCGCATGATCATCCCAAATTCATACAGTAATTGTGCATAATTACTCTATGTTTTCGGAATTTTCGGGTACAGTACTCCAATTTCAAGAAACACCCAAAGTGGGTTTCGGCATTTCCACAGAGAATCTCTTTCTGCGACTCCCTCCCAAGATCGGTCCAGGGTGGTCATTGCTCGAAAGTTGCCTCAAAATCTCAGCCGACTTGGGAAAAACAAGTGAGTTATCCCATGATTAGTAATTTAACATAATTAGCTATTGAAAATTGCCATTTATAGTGGATTTTCCCGTTAAACATGGTGATTTTCCATAGTTCTGTTAAGGGCAACCCCCGAAAACCCACCTCGTTTCGGGGGTGAGAAATTTTAGTTCATCCCTGAGGAGCATACCGCGGACACCAACCAGCGCATCAAGATTCATTGCACCTTGATGGGACTGGGAGGTCAAAGAGACCCACTGGACCATAGGTTGTTTGGCACGGTCAACAGCTCCCCAAGGATCATTGATTGCTTGGGTGATTTGGGTATGTCTCAAACTTTGGTACCTCCAAAAAACATGATAAATCAAGATTCATCATCATTGTTCAGTTGCGATTTGGATCCATGTCAGGACCTTACGTGCTGACAAAGCCATCTTGGTGACATGCAACTCACCCAGCAATGGATTAGAAACCCGTATGACAAGCATCAGACTTCCTCCGCTGGATGAAATTAAGTGTGTCCAAACGTGTTATATATATATATATATGTGTTTTATATATTATATATATATATATTGTATACATGATATACTTGTATTGTAAATATATCATTAATTATATACATTATACAATATTATACATAATACATTTAAATGTATATATACTGTATATACCTTTGTGTGTATGTCGTCTCTTTTTGACCCCCCACAGCAATCACTTCAGAACCCCACGAGGCGGTGCCCCCAGGTGGTGTGGAGAATCCCAGCAACATCACCATGGACATCGGCGACACACAACTCACCTGGGAAGCTGGGCGGTGCTATCTGGTGGATGAACCTTGGACAATGCTAAGTACTGTTACGTTGGAAAAAGCCTGGAAAAAGCCTGGATCCAAGCAACAAAAAATCAGAAATGAATAGAAATGATTCAACACATGCGGATTTAAGAAGCTGGAATGGAGTAGTCTACCAACAAAACAGAGATTTTAGCAGCAAATCGGATCAGATCAGGACATTGATCGACAGAATGGGACGTCCTGGTGATGCAATGGGGGAGTTGTTGGATGAACAAAGGGAGATTCACCAACGATGTTCCACTGCCAATCGCGTAGATCGACTGGTCAAATGAGTAAGCTTCGCGGCTTATTGTTTTACCATTGTGGTGTAGGAATGTCGAATGTGTTGTTTTCTATGTGAGAGTGTGTGGACGGACACATGTTCAAAGCATCCCGACATGTTTGACTTCAAAGAACCAAACAGCCATGACAAGATGGGCCAAGAATTTCGCAGCCAGGCTGTGGTTCAAATTGGGATGGCACTTGATCTATGCATCCATGGCAGTCTTGGTATGAAACCATCTATTTTGGGTCTTCCAAATTGCGAGACATTGCAATATAGTCTTGTTAAATGCGTCAAGTTTATATAGTCGCAACTAGACAGAGACATTTTCAGGCAAAAAAGGCAGGAATCTAGGAATTTGCATTAAATTATCAAGAAGCTTGCCAACCTACCCAACATGAAAAATACAGAGAAGGTGTTGGCTAAAAAAACACATGTCACTTGATTCAGTGTATCTTTAGTTCTCAACCTTCGGGCACCATGATGCGGCGCGTCAAGCGTGAGGCGACTCTGCAGCACCTGCAACTGAGGACATCGCCATGGAAACTGGTCATGTTCAATAGGCAAACTGTGTATATATCAATGGGTCATTTTCCATGGCTACGTTAAATTACCAGAGTGTAGAGCCTTCATATCTACTTGATGGTTTCCAAGGTTTTGATGGAAGGTGGTCAAAAATCGATCCATTGGGTTTATTTAGCCACCAGCCAGGTTATTCGTGATCATTTTTTTTTTGGTTGTACCCCGACATTGTTGACCAAATTACGCGTTTCAATATTTCACGAATCGCGTATACCCCATGTTTGTTATTTCAGAGCTCTGAGTTTGTTGGTTAATGACTACTTACCCTGAAATCACTTTGATTGTTGATCAAAAATCCATGCTTAACATGCTTTCCTACGGATCAAAACTAGGTAATTATATACTTGCTCACAATAGTCCGCAAAAAGTGGCCGACTAAATCCATCTTCAGGTGGGTTTGAACTAGGGGAAGATCCCACAGAGCATTGGATCATCATCATTGTTCATGCCATGCTGAAAATATACCCGGATCCTGAAAATCACCGGCCTGTTTTTGCGGCACCCTCATTCGTTCCCGCAGGCCGCACTCCTGCAGGGTGTGAGCAGCGACAATGCAGCTGAGGTGCCTATAACTGGGTCAAAAGCCAGGAATCGGGGACTCACCAACATGAGAAATCAAATCCAGTCGCAATTTGTGGGATGATATCCTCCAAGATCCTCCAAGGACTTGAATACTTACAGGAGACTTTTTGCATCTGTTTGCCCGTGTTTGCCATACATGAGAATATACTCACCGAGCCAAGAGTTTCATTTCTAGTAGGGTGTCTACGATTGTCTCTTGAAGTTTAGGATTTAATCAACAGAGAGAAGTGTATGTGTATGTATATGCCATAATATACCATATAAACTGATCCCTGTTAATCAAAAGATAATTGCTTTAGGATTAAGTCTTCAAAAAGATGTGATTGTCTTTATGAATGTCGCTAGGTATTCATCGATATCACCAGGAGATTGGCTTCAAAAGGGGCATCTTTTATCAGACTTACCCAACAGACCACTTTCCTAGTGCAGATGGTCGCATATGATTGGCACATGCTTCATACTTGGTCATATGGCCTATGTCCAAAACTGCGTTACCCCAAAATCCCATTTCCTATCATTTCCCCACTAAAATTGCCATATATTGGGATGTCCGGCCATTTTCAGACCCGCACCGCTCACTGTTTTCCATGAACAAAGTAAGACTTTTTCAGTTTGCCATTGCTCGTACCACAGATATCTAGGTGAGAGACGTTCCCCACCTGCCAGATGAGGGTCTCTAGATTTTGACAGAGGTGCAATTCCTTCTTCTGCTCCTTCTCCTTCTCCTTCTCCTTCTCCTTCTCTTTCTCTTCTCCCACCTACTCCGCTCCCTTGTAAACCTCTCATCTTCTTCATCTC
Source organism: Symbiodinium sp. clade C Y103 (assembly GCA_003297045.1). Lineage (NCBI taxonomy): Eukaryota > Dinophyceae > Suessiales > Symbiodiniaceae > Cladocopium > Cladocopium sp. clade C. The sequence goes on along the minus strand of BGPT01000600.1, from coordinate 174,443 downwards.
CTTTGCCGCAGGATGCAGTGGGCCACGCCTGGACCCAAACTCCATATCGCGAGCTCCGGATACTGTGGAGAATGCCAGACAGAATGCCAGAACATATGTCAGATAGAGTGCCAGAATGAATATGAGAATGGATGCCAGAAAGAATGAGAATGTCAAAGTATATGCCAGAAAGAATGTCAGATAGAATGTCAGAATATATATATATATTTATACATATGCCATATATGCTTCCAGACGATATGACAGAAACTATGTCAGGGTAGTGTGTCAGGGTGGGGATCGCTCGAAGAAAGGTAATGTACTGTTTGTTTTTGAGCTTACCACCTTTCCCTATCCCAAGCCGCCTGGGCGGAAAGATGCACACACGGCCATAGAGACGCAAAGTGCCGTAGGTGTCTGTGGCTATGGGCATTCCGGAGGGTGGCGGAACAGTGGCAAAGGAGCAACAGGATACGGCGGGTCAAAACCCCATCAGTCAACCCCGGATGAATCAGCCATGGTGTACTAATTAGGAGGGTACTCCCCAATAATGATAATCTGATATTTAGGTCGTACCCCCCAAATTAGGCAGCCTAGGGGCTTATCAAAAATGGTTTATATCGTAGAGGCGATACATCAATGTTCATCACCCAAATATGGTATAGTAGGGTTTGATGCATACTCAGATCAGTTTGTTCTGACATCATGGCCCAAGAAATCGGCGGGCTCCGTTTTGCCACAGATTGTCCAGAAATGTCCAGATGATTTGGTTATGAGTCAAAAGCCTGGTACCCGAATGGTACCCTAAAATAGCTAGTTAATGGATGGTTATTCTGCCAAATATGGTAATAATAGGTTTTGACCCGTCCCCACAGGTGGCTATTCTTTTGGGGGGGATCCGCGCAAAGCATGCGGAAATTCGCGCAAAGCATGGAGGAGTGAATCAGAAGAGTTGGGAATGACGGTTCTATCGTTTTACAGCCCTTAAAGGTACTAAAGTGATAAGACGAAGATCAGGAAATGAAAAAAAGCAACATACCTGAGGATGCTGAGGATGCCACAAAAAATTGTGAAATTACAAGCAAAGCATGAGCAAAGGGACATGAAGAATACATGAAGCGATGATCAGTGGATATGAGGAGTTTATGTTCAAACAAGTTTACGCTGGATACACCGACTGGTGCATGGTAGGTGAAGAGTTATGTTCAGCCATGTGGAAAATTCACTTCTTTGATTGATTGAGAGAACAACTCAAAGTGGCGCGCGGATTTCTTCTGAAGGGCCAACCCAAGAGTGTAGGAGGCAAAAACAAATTTGCAGCTGACATGTTTCGACGCTGCTTCGCCCAGATGCGACTGTACGTCAATCTTGCCGTGGAAGTGGTGCACGCGGAATTTCCGCACTTTGAGCTACTGCAGGCGTTAGGGTTGTTTGATGTGCAGCCAGGCAACAGCCAGCAAAAGTGAACCTCGAGCAATTTTTGCTCCAGTTCTACGATCATTTGCCCATTGCGTTGAATGAAGCTCGTGTGCACAAGTTGCCCACTGCAACGGCATGGAGCTGTGCAAAACATCATATCGGGCAAGTGTTTGGAACTAGTTGGGGATGGGATAAAACCTACATACACCTCTACTACATTAATACCATGTGTGGGAAGATAACAACCAGCCATACCAGCTAGTGTCATGTTCACGAGGATACCAACGTTTTGACCCGTAGCCAGTTGTTCTTGGGCCCTGTAAGCCAAGCAAATTCAAGAGAAGGCATGATGACAATGCTGGGTAATGATCAACCGCGCCATGTTTCATGATTCCTTGAACGGGATTGTTTTTCACCGTTTGGATCAAAATGTAATGTATCTTAATAAGATTGCGGCTCCCAACAACAGCAGCAGCAGCAGCAGCAGCAACAACAACAACAACAACCGTAAAATCAACCGTAAAAGCAACCGTAAAATAAACTGTAAAAGCAACCGTAAAAGCAACCCGATTATCAGCTCAAAAATTCCTTTTGTCAACTTAAACCACACCATGTCTGTTTTGGAGATGGGATGACAGTCGGGCAAAAAACACACATATAGGCGATACACATGGATAAATCATGATAGACCTTATGTATATTTCTTGGATAAAGCGACAATATCCCTATGGCGTGCTCAATATCCCCATGGCTTGCGGATCACATGTTGCGTTTCCACCAGGAGTTACTGGCGCTGAGGGTGAAACCCACCTTCAACGATCCCAGCGATGCCAGTGCCTTCTTTCACTCCATCGCCAGCGGCCCGGACAAAACCTCGAAAAGGGCCGGGGAGATGCAAAGATGAAAAAATGGCGGTGCTGATGTGTTTTTTGGGATTGAGAAAAGATGAAGTTGAATGAATTTGGGATCATCATTGACTTTCGATTTTTTGAGGGGATGGGTTGAAACAAGGGACTATAGAGCAATGGTTGGGATTGGAAACAACGACAAAAACGAGCGAACATAGGTTGAGAATGGTTAAGAAGGTTTTTGTCGTGTTTTCCCTTGGAATTGTTTAGAGGTGGTTCGGGGCACAGCAATTTCTATGTCAAAGCTAGGAAAGTTGTGGATGATGGAGTTTGCTCACATGCTCCTCATATGTTCAGCGAGGAAAAGAATCAACTCAATCCAAGCCTACCATTCAAGATATATATATATATATACATATATATTCAACGACTATTCAACTCAAATACAATTGACATCAATTGACTAATCCATTGACCCCAGCCAACCATATTATATTAATTTCCAGCGACTTGCCATTCCCAAGGAGGAGCATGATACCAATTTGACCTTAAAAAAATCCAACGGATCGCGATGGTAATATTGATATATCAGTTCGAAATTAACCACCATTAATACCCGAAGATAAGGGACTATAACCCTATTACTAACTAGGTCCACGGCTCATAGCCGCCCGTGAGAGAATCTACTCATTCGGCGTTCAAGACATTCTTTTTCCATCGCAATTCCATGGCGCCGAATGAGTTCTGCTTTTGCAGGCCCTCACAAGGGGAGTAGCGGTTTCACATCTTTCTTCCATTGGAGCAAGCTTTCATTGTATGGTTTTCCAATCCCGCCAAACTAATTGTTTTTTTGCAAAAAGATGTTTAACCGTGATGTTTCTTCAAAAGTTTGAGAAGTTCTGACATCAACTCCTTGGGTGAGCATGGCAAGACGTGTGTGTGTCTGTGTGATGGTGCAAGAGAAGATCTTCTAGCGTAGCAGGACGTGTGTGTGTGTGTGTGATGGTGCAAGAGACGATCTTCTAGCGTAGCAGGACGTGTGTGTGTGATGGTGCAAGAGAAGATCTTCTAGCGTAGCACAATGTGTGCGTGATGGTGCAAGAGAAGATCTTCTAGCGTAGCAGGACGTGTGTGTGTGTGTGTGATGGTGCAAGAGAAGATCTTCTAGCGTAGCAGGACGTGTGTGTTATGAACGTTACATATAAATAAGACACCCCTTTTGACATCAGATAACTTATTTCCCCAGCCATCCCCATCCCCATCAGGTTACGGCATGGAGTTTGGGCTGAACGAAAACATCACGCAGCTGGCGCGGCGCAACGACAAGACCGAGGCCTTGCAGCTACTCCTCACGCTGGAGCGGATGCGGCGGATGGGGGAGATGGGACCTTTTTGATGGGATTCTAATATAAGTTTGTCTGAAAATGGTGTATACCCCCAATGAAATCCCCATTTAATGGGGATAATGATGATTTACCAAGGATTTCGAGGTACCCCATTTTCAGAGAAACCCATATTATAACGTGGGTAAAACAATAATAAACCACCCATTTGGGAATAGTGTATGCCACCTGTTTATGGTGAAATTGGGGATTGATGGATTATTATTGTTTGATCAACATTAATGATTTCCTGGCATACATCACCAAACATAGTCAATGATGCTTGGTGTGTGCTGCTGTTGCTGCTGGTGCTGCTGCTACTTTCACTGCTAGTGCTACTGCTCCTGCTGCTTTGCTCTGCCACTGTTGCTTCTAACACCTTTGTTTTGTTGTTTTTATGACTTTCAATACCAATCCTGGCGATGTTTTGTACCACTACTGCCATTACTGCTGCCACTATTGCTAGTTTGAAATAATGAGGACCCCACGTGTATTTGTGAAGTTTTGGTCCAAACCCCTGCAAAACAAAGGTGACCCCCTTTGTAACGAAGGAATAAAGGATATTCCACTTTGGGGCATAAGAGTTTTGGCGGTCGCTCATATATAGACATACAGTATGTCCTATAATTGTATCCCATATCATTCCATTATCTCCCATTACACCCCACTATATTCCATCATATTCCCATAACATCCCATAACAACCTCCCACTCTATGTTTGCAGTAATTAGCCACTCTACATTATATCTACACTAACTGCAGCAAATTATATATACATATATCCTAATAACAATATCGTAAGTGTATATATATATATATACATATATATCCTAATACCCCAAATTACATCCCAAAATACATCCTATTTTTCGAGGAGAAGCAGCTGGGCCTTGCGCCTCCCAGGGACTTGGATTTGGAAGCTGCCTTGCTAACGGATCCTTGGCGGACGAGGGAAGACGGTCCTGCAACCTTGAAAAATCGGAGCTATCCTTGGGTAATTTCTATGTTAAATGATAGATGACCTGTTTCTTGTAGGTTGCAATGTAGTTGCAACCATTTCATTTGCTGCTCAGTTGCGAGTTTGCATCACTTAGGAATGTTGATGATGTTCATCTATATGAAAGTGTCCTAAAACGGGCCCAAAATCAACCCTGATTGGTCATTGTCTGAAGGGGAAAAATGTTTTGGGTAGTTACCACAATTTCAAGATAATCCATGAAAATCCAATATTTCTTTCCTTCTGATGATTTTGCATTCATGACTATTCATATATAGCTATGGACCATGGAAAACCACAATTTTAAGAGGTAAATCATCTATAAATGGCCCGTTTTCATCATTCGATGATGTTCTCTAGCTATGTTAAAATACTAGTGGTAATAGGCTGGAAACTTAGCTATGAAGTGTGTTTTTTAACATGATCCTGAAACATGATTGATCATAGACAAAATGAAAAGATATTGGCAGAGAATCACTGGAATCTGGTAAGATTGGATGAAAAAGTCTTCAAAACTGCATCATTTGGATGGTCGTCCCACTTGATGTGGCCGGACACATTGGGTTGCCAGATCTGGTCACAGCTATGGAACGATGATCCCTGGGTGGAAATGCTTTGACCACCGGAAAATGTTGGAGACGACAAGAGTTGTGATTAATGTCCTGAGTTTCCATCTCTATGCGGTTGGAATGGTTGGAGTTTGTCATGTTTCCCAAGATGTTCCAATGATTTAGATGGTTAACCATCTGCAGTCTGAGTCAAACGGTCCAAATCATCTCTTTTCTTGTTGCCGTAGACTGTCGTTGTGGGCTGCGAAACTGCCATGTTGCTTGCTTAGGCATTGCGAATCACAATTTTTCAGTTGGTGAATCCCTGTTCTTTGCTACTTAAATGTCCATAAATCTTAACTATTTGCTGCCTAAACTCCCAAATGTTGATAAATCCTTATACATAATTTCTAGAATATTATGTATATATAACTAATGTTGCTGATCAAATCATGTTTGTTCCTGGATACATAAGATGAATGTTGTTGATGGTTAACCGCCATTCTTTGCTGCTTCAATCAGTGAAATTCCATTTGTTTTTAATGCTTAAAATCACCATGAAATCCATGAAATCCTTACATTTGTTAATGAAATCCTTCAGTTTCATCCAATTTTCCTGGTAAATCTCCACGTTTTTGGGGCACGGCACGGCGGTTGAAACGGCGAGTCGTCCCCCAGGCGGTGGCGCAGGACCAAGGGGAGGAGATCAAAAAACTCCTGCAGTCGGAAGCAGGAGCGGAGCGATGGGAGTCGGGGAGTCGGCTCATGGCTCGGAAGTTTCATGACATCTGTATAAGCGATGGGCATGAACTGAGGGGGATTTACAATATGACATTAGGATCTCGGAAGTTTTGTCTTTTTTTTGGTAAACATACAAAAAGATGTGGAAAACAACCATGGTTCCTTAGGAAAATGATCTAGAAATGATGGGTTTTCCACATCTATGTCAGCTTACAGGAGGGGAACCAGTAAAAATTGGGGGGAGTTATACTTGATGTCACTTGATTTCATGAAAGGGATTTCAACCAAGCAAATATGATTGACTGCTGGGTTCAGAGAAAAAAAGAACTTGCTTGCTTCTCCGCGTCTCTCCGGCCGAAATGGAAAGGGGACCCCAATTTGACATTCACTAATATGATTTTCTTTTAAAATAGGGTACCTCGAAAATTCGATGATTTAGTGTGATTTAGTATCATTTTCATTCATTTTCCCCATTACTTTTCAAAGATACCCATATTTGTGGCATGGGTTGAAACAACCAACACGATGGTCGACCAAGTGTTGAAGGCACTCCCGGCTTGGGATTGGGTGGACTTCGACTACCCCCCAATGGGAGAATCGAGGAAACACATGGAAACTCATCTCACCCCCCTAAAATTTCACATGGAACCTCAAAATTGGGATGCCAAATATGATTTTATTACTACATGTTGGCATGTGTTGGGTTGCTAACTTTAGGAGGTGTCAGTGGAGATGCAGTCCACTTCAAGACGATGCCATAGCATCTGGATACTCATAACGACCGTCGCGACGTCGCTGAAATGATGGATAGCATTGGGGTCACTATCCCGAAATGGCCTTAAGTCAGGGTAATTAATTCGTGAATTTTTACCATCTTTTCAGATGTATGGAATATTTGCCAATATCTACCCCACATGTCGGCCATATGCCATACATGATGCAGATGGGAAGTCACTGCCATTCTGGGGATTTTCACCGGCCACGGCACTTGCCACACTATGAGGACAGGCCGTTTTGCAACTGCAAGTGAAAGAAACGTGGCTTGGCCTCGGAGGCTGCTGCTGATGGTGGTTGAGGGTTAATGCGTTGCATGGATGGATGGATTGCAGTCATACACTTAGATGTTCAACCTTCAGGAAATTGGATATCACTGGATTGGTTTAAGGGAAAATTTACAGGAAACCATGGATTTTCCCATGAAATATAGGGGGTTCCTGTAAATTTTCCCATTAACCAATCTAGTGAGGATAGGTTTACCATTGATCCAATAAAAGATCAGATAGTTAAGATTTTGCCAAAGGATCATCAACGAACCACCAATGTACGTGGATCATGGGGATCTGCGTTTCGGGATGATCACGGCATGGCTTTGATGGAGGATACCCCCAGCCAGGGGAAATGATGAACCCCGTGGATTTTTCGGAGTAACCTTCCAAACCCCCCGGAAAGATGCCGGAAAAGTGTCATCCAGGATACTACTTTGATGATATTCACCTCATACAGCTCCAGGTGAAACACAGGTTTTCCCAGATTTTGGGGCATCTATGACTTGGGGATTGCCAGTTGCCATAGACTTCCCAGGTTCAATGACCCTGCGGAGCTCACGGCGTTCTACCACTCCGTGGCCACCTTTGGACTGAAGTTCCAGCTGGGCGACAGCCTGCAGGACCTTGCGGCGCCTGAGCTCGCGAGGGTGGGAGGATGGTCGGGACAAGATGCGGTGAGCTGTAAGTACAACATATGTGCATCGTATTCGTATGTGCACTTACAAGTAATTACGTTGCATGAAGAATATTATATTATCATATATATATATATATAATTGATTATAATTGTATATATTATATAAGAGATCTAGATTTGTATGAATGAAGTTTATAAGATATGGACATTGAATAACCCAATCATATTAGAGATTTGAGTGATACCATTTGGACTTACCTTCCAAAGATGATGAACGTCACGCTTGCCCACGTCACCAAAGCGAAATGAGGTCCGCAACGAGCGCCCTGCTGCGGTCCAGAGCCTCGCGAGCACCACTGAAACGCAGCCTGGCAAGCGAGCCACAGATGGGTTTGGGTCAAAAGGGAGGACTCGAAGGAACCACAAAAGTTTGGTTGTTTTTGAAGCAGAAATGAACTGCTGCAGCTATCGAAAAGTTACGTTGTTTTGAGTTTGAAGTGACTTTCGATTTTGTCTCCAATTTGGTATGATATACTTTTTTTGACACGTAATACGCTAATTGGTTTGATCGTTGGAAATGGTAGGTCTGTGATCTGTGTGGTTGCAGTCATCTCAAGAACTCGCACTCCTATTTGGTTGGTGATTTCACCATGCTCCAAAAAGGTGGTGCACTTTCCCCCCATTTTCAGCTCGTTGCTTGTGGAACGAGCTTAGTTGTTTTTTCCCAGCTATTACCCAACAGCTAAAACTAGGTGCTTCTTCATCTTTGCTAAGTTCCTTTTTCTAGACGCCTACAAGTTTTGTCATCCATCTTTCGGGAAAACTCAGAGAAAGCGTTTGAAGAAGACTCCAGAATGAAGATGAAGAGAATGACCAAAGTTTCAACGTCATTTGTTTCTCGCAGCATCCAAAAAAATCAAAAAAAACAAAAATGTTCATCAATTGTCAATCTGTTCATCAAATTGCTAGGTGTTTAAAAAAATAAGTTTCCAGGAATCATTCTGCCTCTCGGAATTGTCACTGAGCCAAGGCCTGCCGTGGAAGTACCGCTAGAGGTGCTGGTGATGAACACGGTGAATGGCCAAGAGCTGTGTCGGGTGAGTTTCACGTCGCAACGTCCTGTGGTGGCTTTCATGGTGGGTGAAGCTACACAAAATGAGGTTCAAACCCGCAAAAATTAGGAGTTTACCATGAAAAAAGGTTATTGAAGCCACCAAAAATGGGGATCGAGCTCAGATATTTAGGTCGATTGACTGGTGATGGGTGCTTTGTCACTTGAATCTTTTGCTGTAAATGGATGTAAATGGGGGGTACATCTTAATTAAGCATCCCAGAATTCATTTTTGTGCTTTGTATTTCAGATTGGCTATGGAAACCGCGGATATGTCTACCCCAGATAGTTATGTAGTCATTGTTGGTTAGCATCCTCTTGTCCCCGAATTGGTTGAGGGATGTTTTGGGTAAAATTGAGAGGAAATCCCCATAATCAATGAATCGTACTGACATCCTGGAGCGTTGTCCTTAGATCAAGGCGTTGACGTTGTTGAGGGGAGTCCCCAGAATGCATCCAAGTAGTAGATGGCAAAAACTACAGGAGGTACTGGAAATGAAATCCATCGAAAATGGGGCCTACTTGACCAGTACCACAAAGCCATACGGGTTGCTGGTCCCATTTGAAGCCAGAGTTTGTGGATAGCCATCTCCCTTTCATTGCTTACTTCCCATAAATAGCTAATCGAAGTTTTGCATGAGAGAGAACTTCATATTCGATGCAAAAAAGGCGGGTATTCCTCGATTCTCCCAGAAAATGAATCGATGAAGATGAATAAATATATCTCGAGCTATCTCGAGGAGAACTGCGATTACTATGAGAATTCCAAGTTACCTTCTGGTAAACGAACATAGCTATAGAAAGTCACTTCTTTTGACAAGGAATTCATGGAACTAAATGCACCATGGCTTCCTTAGCACATTGACATAGTGAGTTTACTGGAGGGTAACCATCTTTGGCAGAATGGGATCGGAAGAAATTTCCTCAGAGATTTTCATCGAGACAGCTTTCCAGGCGCTAGCAGTACCTGGACCATCCTTCAGCTAGCCCAAGATGTAGCTTCCAAGGTACCGACACCTGGTGCCACGGCAGGAGCGGCCCTGGATGACGAGGGGTATTTTGGGGGAGAAATGCGGATAGTAAGCCATGAAAATTAGGAGATTTGGGGTTATGGATGTATTTTTAAATATTGGAATTGGGATGATTCTGGTCTATGGACAGTGTGTTTTTTGAAACATGTCTCAGACACAAAAGTGAGCGGTTCGGGGTTCAGCCAATCCTGGGAAGCCAAGAGGAATGGGCATACACGGTAATACCCATACAGCTTATGGATACTGGATGATACTGGCTGATATTCCCTGCAGGGGGGATGGGCCACAACCTATGCTCTTAGCAGTTCACCAGTAAGCACCTGAGGCTGTCGGGTGTTTCTGCTGGGCAACGCAGCCTTGACCACCGGTACCACCTTGGGCGATTTGGTGGAGAAAGAGGGCGCGTCTAGCTTGGAACTGTCCAGTTTGGTACCTGGGCCCAATTCCGGATTGAACATGGCAATGCTGTTTTGGCATCAGCTGCAGTGTTTTGGGGATGGCAAGTCGTTGGTTACCGTTGGTCACCATACCCAAGAAAATGATGGTGATGGTGATCAAAATGTGGAAGCCACGATTGTTTGCATGGTTTGTCATCCCCTTTTTAAATAGAATGGCCATAATTTGGGCATATTTGGGCTATATTCCGAGACAAAGCCACCAGTCAACCAGCCGATTGAGATGGCCAAAACCAGAGGTTTAGGGATCCATGAGTTGGGGTCCCATCCGTTTTTGAAACATCATATATTGGGGATGGGAGTCCAAATCTCAAAGTTTCCATCAGTAATCATCTGGAATTATGAAATATGTAAGGAGCTTTTCCCTTGGTCAGCTCCAATCTTCTAGGTGCGCAGCAATGTTGAGGGCGTCTACTTTGCCAAGGCCCAGTCTGTTCTGCTCCCGATGAAACCATGGAACACCATGGAACTAAAGTGGAACTAAAGCGGGGTTGTCTACAAAAAAAACTGGAAAATTGTGTTGTTTCTCTGAAAAAATCGGGGAAACGTCCGCAATCCAATTGTTGATGACGACGACCGTTAAAAATTGAGTATCATCAATCCTTTTTGGACAACCCCAACTAGGATTGAAAAGACGTCTTGCCACACTTCAAAGCTATCTTCAACTTTAGCCATGTGTCGCCATGTGCTCTTCTTCCCAGATTGATTTCTTCCCAGTCTTCAGGGCTGGATGGACTATGGCCATACTCATACACTGGGCCATGCACAACTACTGTAGATGTTCAGCCTTTTTGGGATTACATAGATTGGAAAACATAATTTATCCCACCACAAGCTATCATATCCTGACCATATCCCAACTATGTCCTAATGACATCCTCCGTAATTTAGCACAGCTATCGTAAATGGCCCACTTAGTTCAATGATTGACCTGGTCCGCAAACTGCAACAAATTACCAGAGGGTATCCCAGAATCCCAAGCAGGAGTCATATCCCAACTGTATCCGAATGATATCCCAATGATCTCCCAACTCTTGATGAATACATATATATATATACATGAATGTATAATGTGTGCAACCCAAGAACACGCCCCTCCAATTTGGGGATAGTCTATCCAACATTATACAACCCATTATTATGGTTTATGACCTTGGGTTTACCACATTATTCATCAAGAAGTAGCTGATTTTGAATGAGTGTGCAATATGTTCCACAATATACATCAAGATTCCAGTTTTGTATATATATATAATATGTAATTATATATATATAATTGTATATATATATATACATAACTAACTATATATATATATATGTAGAATTATGTATATATATATATATGCATAATGCATATGTATATATATTTTTTTTTCCATGAATATGACATTTAATCCCCACTTCAGATCCCTTTTTCATTTCAACCCCCAGGTCCATCCAAACGATGAGATGGATGGCCCCCTGCTCGGTGGCCGCGGGCGCCTTCTAGCAGGGCGACCCCTACGCCGAGAGCCCAGAGAGATGCAGCTGGAGTTGAAGGTGGATGGAGACTCGGTCGTTTTTTAGGACACTCTTTGGGGTTAAGTGCTCTTGGACCAAAAATTTGTTGGGGGTTCAAAATGCTTCAGGTGTTTTTCTGTTTGGAGCCAAAGAAAATTAGCCAAAATGCGCCAAAAATATTGGATTTAAAGGGTTTAAGTGTTTTTCTACCAAACATTTACAGTAAGGCTTTTCCAGTGTGTAGGTTGGGGAGGGCCTCAACCTCACTCTAGTGGGAAGCATGTCAGTGGTCATATACAATCGATCAGGACCATTCCATTCCCCCAGTTTGGGGCCCCAGAATGAATAGATCCAATACATTTCACGAGGTGTTCTGGTCAAAGGTTCCCGTCAAAAGTGAACCAAGGAAACGCCATCTTCGAATTTTCAGCCGCTTGGGCACAGTTGGGATGACGGGGGGCAAACTATTGGCTGACGGTGAAAATCCTTAGGGCCTTCCCAAAACCAGTGTGGGTCCTTGGTGGTTCGCCCCAAGTATATAAGTGGATTTTAACCGCAGTCCTAAGTAAGATAAGTATGGTTATATCCGCGTCCATCCTCACAAGCGGAAACTCAGAGCAGACTTGTATTATTCATTTGCAGCTTCAGGAGGAGCCGACTGCCAAATTTAGATATCTGAAATCCAAGCGGATTTCCAAACGTCTGCCTGAATTAGTATCACTTCAATGTATAGATCGCATGTTTCAGTTTTAAGCTTCTTGTCCCCACCAACACGGTCTGGGGCTAGCAAGTTCGGAGCAGATTGTCCGTGCGCTGTGTGCTGTGAATGGGCACCTATACTAGCTAGCCATCTGAGGATTTATGTTGTTTGCAGGGTACTGGAATGGATTGGCCATGTTCCCCTAGAATTTTCTCAGGAGAGGCCGGTCGATCGTGGCCATTGTGCACCCTCTTCTGGTGGATTTTTGCTCAGTGGCACGGGGATTTGGAGCTTTGAAGGGCCAGGTGTTAAGGTTCAGATGACGCTTGGTTGAAGCTGGGGACCGTGGCATGTCATGGTACACCCCCTAGATTTGGGACATGGAATCTAAAAATTTCACAATATCTAGGAAAATCGTCTTCCGGACTCCTTTTTCGGGGAGTTTCATGTTGAAATTTGAATTTATATAGAGGGTGTAGGTACTGTAGATGAATGGTTGGTGAATAGCTTGATGTTCATTGGAATGTCTGATGTCCCACCGAAAATCAAGTTCCTTTGTGTTTTTTTCATTGTCTGCCATAGGCCTCATAATAAGGACGGGAGGGTCAGAATATGTCAGAATCCCTCCTAACCACGGACGAAGTTGAGGATCTTTTGCCCAGCAAAATTGGGGACATGCCCTAAGTGCTGGGATCATTTCGCCAAGTTCAGGAATCACATCAGCGCTACAAAGAACTCCTTTTCCAAGGGGTTCACCGTGCCCCAGACCCATGACCACTCCGTGTCTCCACTCCCCTCAGAACTGACGGCAACACTGGCCACTTCGTGCGCGGCATTCGTACCGTCGACACCCGGCGGGACAGCCAGATGAGTCCCTTTTCCCTGACCTTTTCCATGGATACTTGGCCATAACTTGGTTGAAAGAAAGAGAAACTTGAGGGACTTGCCTCCCCATTGACCAAAAATATGGCCTTTTTAAATGACAAACATGGATAATGGATGATAATGGTGAGTAAATTAGGTTCACAACCACTGGAATTTGGGGAACCCTACATTGAATTATCGTGAGACAGCCAGCCACATAGCCTTTGGATGGTGACAAGTGGCGCCCAGATAGAAGTTGTTTCATGATCCCGACCCCAAAGCTACTGAAGTTATTGGATATGATCCTCCAACTTGGTTTTATTCAACAAGGAGGCCCTATTATTGAAATATATTTACAGAAGTTGGATTAAGTTGGTTTATAGTTTTTGAAGATTATTGAAGTCACTATACACCAATTTACCCATCGTTTGGAGGCATCCTCCGGTGCGAAATCCTGGAATATCACGGCGAAGCGGGAAAGACTCGCTTCAAATCCCCAGTCTTCAGATGGACATGTGGATTGTCCAGGAAATGGTGCGTATAATATAATATTATTCTTCAAACAAAATATGGGGACATTAAAATGGATAATCATCTGATATACAAAAATTGAGTTCAAAGGACATATGCAAGTAACAATTTGGAACATGTGTTTCTTTAGAAAAAGATGGGATAGCTTCGGGATAGCCCAAAAATGATGACTGAACCAACACAAATCCTACTAGAATCATAGATGGGGATATCAGATCAACCTTTTGATCCGGACATACCCGCGATTCAACCGGCAGCAAGTATGATCTCAGTTTCTCAAAAAAACAGGGCATATCCCAAAATTCCCAGTTGATGGGAAAAGGATGATAAACCATTGGAGTTTAGACATCTTAGTTTCGAACAAAACTCACGATGCACAAAGTCAAGGCAACAATCCCGGGCCAGCCACACAAATGGATCTTGTAGTAAACTGGGGAAACCTTGGTTCTTTAGTACTTATATAAATCTTTTGCTACGAATTGATTTGTAATAATTTGGATATGAACCATACTCAGAACATTTTTTTTGCAGGGTACCAGTAGCTAAGATTGGCCATGTAGGCGATCTTTTTTTGGTCGCAAACTTCGCCCCCCCAGTTGATCTTGACGCCACCATTGGTCGGGGTCCTTTGCAGGTGAAGGAGGATCAGATGGATGTGGTGGAGGCTTCTGAGAATCTTGACCCAAGTTGTGGGTATGAAACAGTTTTGTTAGGCCATGCTGAGAGTGGAGATCAAGAAGACTCTTGATAGTTTGCTAGATTTGCTAGACTTGGATAATCGATTGCCGCCGAACTCTTGACCAAGCAACAATCCATGTTGAAGCAAAACCAAAGAAAAACACAGAATAAACACATATACACTCCGGTAGTTCAAACGTGGCAATTGGAAATCCCCTATAAAAATGGAGGTTTCAATGGGAAAATTCCCTAGAAGTGGTGGTCCCCAGCTCTGGGAACTCGGGCCTTCCAGCCTGGCCTGGGGCCATTCGGGCCTTGCGGCTCCACCTGAAATGTGGTGACCACCATGGGATCCTCATTGGAAAAAGACTTCACCAAGTGGAATTGGGATTCATGGAACTGAGAAAATCGTAGAAGTCTTCGGAGTATACTGAAAATTAGAATAGGAAGTAAAGATCTACATATCGAAGTCCGAGGTTTTGGGGTAGTTTACATGGGTCCAGATGTCCCAGTTGATGAATTTAAAGCTCTCATTGTCTGATTCTCCTGTGCAAAAATTGAGGTTGTTCAAGGGTAAACCCTAGTTTTGGTTGAATCATAATCCCAATTTGGTCCAATTTCTGCTATTCAAATCACCGCTGTCCAATTGTCAAACTGTTTCAAGTTTCATCTAGAAATCGAAATTGTCCTACCGAACTCGGGAAAAGAATAATTTCCCCCTGAACAATTGCAGTTGGCTGCGCAAATCCATTTTCCAATGGCTAGAGACCTCCTTCTCCCCATGAAAATTGGTAATCTTCCAATTTCTTTCCCACACCAAAAAAGGGTACATGATTTTCCCATATTGGCCCCATAAGAACCGGTAAATGTCCTATGCTTGCCCCATTAATTTAAATAACGGTCATTTTCTCCATGTTTCTCGTAAGGACCAAGGACGGCTTCAGTGGCCGTCCCCGCTGCCCGCTGGGCACGGCGTTTCTGAAACAACCGGAGGGCCAAAGACGGCTGGTGACTTTTCGGTGAGGTTTCACCTTGGGATACAATGGGGTAGGTATATGGATCCATATCGTGTTTGGATTTGGAGTATCTAACAATAATGAAGTCAAATGGGAACTAGCACCATCACAAAATGCAGATATGAATGAATCTATAATGATATATAACATGATCTGATATGATAGAACCATATAGAACCATTCCCCCCATATGTTAATTTGGGGAAGATGAGGATTAACCAATGGATTTAGACCGGGTCCCATCGGAGTCGATCTCAAATATGGTTGACACACACTGGAAAATGACATAAAGTGTTATTGAGAAACTCATATGTAACAGACATGTTCAGATTTCCCAGCAGATTTGAAAATTCGAAATTTAGGTGTGAAAAGTGGTGTGGAACTAAGAACATTTAGAGATATTTAGAGGTAAAATGTCAGCCACTTTCCATGCAAAAGTGGGACGTTTGACCGCGTCTAAGCAATCATTCTGATTCCATGGTTTGCTAAAGGATATCGATTACTAACACCCAAGAAATTGACGGATCGTAGACGATGTGATTTTTTGGGACCGTGGCCTTGTTCCAAGTCGTTTCACCATCCACCGCGATGGCGCAAAGGAACGCCAAGCGGCAAAAGTTTCATGCACTCTTCAGAGACAGAGAAATGGAGGGTTCAACAAGGGGTGCAGTTTCACTTAAAAAGGGTCTGTGGTCCCAACTCGGTCGGGGAGGTTGTTACATGTTAAATTATGCTGGTTATACCGATTTGCTACCTTTTTCTAACGATCATTTTGAGGCCTTGTTCGTTCGTTGCTTCGTTTTTTTCGCGATCAGATTTGGTTTTCAAGATGCTCATGGTCTTCCATCTCCAAAGACTGCATGTACCAAGACCATTTACTTTCAGGCAAGGACCTTAATTTGATTATATTTGTATATGTACTTAAATACGCGTGTATTTATATACTAAAAACAGAATAGGGGATAGCTATGGAAAGCTGAAACTGGATGAGTAGTGCCTCAATAAACTTCTACAATTTTAGGGACTTGGGTGGCTCAACCACTGCTGGATTGTGCGAGTCTGACATAGGAGGTATGAGATGCGCGGAATGTGTATAGATATGGTCGAACATATGTTTTTTAATATGTTTTAATTGTGTTTATACTTATTTGAGGTATATCCAACAAAAATCGCTTGGGTTGATCCTGGAATCGGGCCGAGACCATGGATTTTCCTGTGTTGAGAGCTGCTAGATGTTTGGTGGAACGATGCAGCCCCGGCTGATGTAATGTTGGCACGTTCTTTGGAAAATTCAGAGCCTTTTAGGAGGACTCGTGTTTGGCAATGCCGCAAACTCAATTTCACAATTTCCAGGTGTTTCATTCATGTTCTTGAATCCCTCCAAAGAGTAATCCCTTCCCCCTATTACTAAACCCCCCCCTCCCCCCCTAGTAGTAAACACCTCTGGTAGTTTTTAGTATTAGGGGGGTATTTAGTATTAGGGTGGTATTTTGTATTGGGGGACCCTAATACTAAATTTCGGACCTTCATGTTAAAAACTTTTAATTTCGATTTCAAAATCAATTAAATTCCGTTTTAAAACGCAATTAATACGTTGCAAAAAATTGGACACCCCGGGGCTGACTAGTTTTTATTTTTAGGGGGTGAAACCCACAAATTATAGCTTTATCTTTAAATTGTTTTCTAAAGGGGATCAAAGTCAAATCACAAATTTTCCAAAATTGGAGACGGACGCTAGTTTTTAGTATTTGGGGGGGGGGGTAGTAATAGGGGGAAGGGATTAAAACTCAGGCAGTGGTTCATTGTTCAAGGATCACCGCACTTAGAACCACTGCGTTGCAGGCAGTGTGTCTTTTCACCTTCATATGGCGTTCTCCTGAGATGGGATATATCTTAGATTTACTTTACTATCCATGAATGCAGAAAATGCAGTTTCAAACCATCGGATTTTGGTGTCCCCCGTTGCAAACCCAGATGACGCTCCTTTACTCAAGGAAATCTACGGAGATCATCCATATGGTAGCCTTTTAAACAACAGAAGTCCGTGCACGGTAGAGGCTTCTTGAAGTTGATGAGGCTTTGGGTTCCAACAGATAGATAGTAGATAGGCTGGATAGTTTGGATAGATCAGATAGGTTTGATCTGGTTTCATAAGTTGGATAGCCTAGGTAGGTTAGATAGATTTGATAGACTTGATAGATTAGATAGGTCGGATAAATGAGATCAAATGGATATGTTGGATAGATTGGATGAATTAGATGGATTGGATAGGTTGGAAAGTTAGATGGATTAGATAGATTGATAAATGGAATGGATAGACAGGCAGATAAATTAGATAGTAAGATAGTAAGTCAGAGAACCATACTGTCGATAGACATAGACATCGATAACGGCAACAGATCCAAACTGTTAATTTTAATACAGTCTATAGATGTCTATAGCTTAGATGTCCATAGACATCTATAGATATGGAGGTTTCCTAAAATGGGGGGGGTACCTGCAAATCATCCACTTATTAGATGTGAATTCCATGACGGCCTCGTATCATGCGAAGCCATGGTGCCGTGATCTGCCAAGGATTCCTATGCCCATCAGATCGTCTCCAAGGAGACGGACTTGGTGCGCACCATCTTGGAGCTCAAGGTCTGAGATGTGATCGGTGGATGGTGCCATAGATTGTGGTTCATTGGAGGAGAAATAAGACGTGCTTCGGAGAGATTCTTCCACATGAAGCCTCCATTTGGTGCTTGTGGAAAAAATGAAAATGGGATGTTGACCAACAAATAGATTCAAATATAGTGGATTTGAGTTACAAAGGATCGGGTTAACTGGGCAAACCGACTTGTGGACGTGACGAAAAGAGGGTTTCTGTGTTTCTTGGGGAACTACAGTAATATCTCATGGCAATGGCATGTTTTTCTGGATCTCTTCAAGATATATGAAGATATTATAGGTGGGGGAAATTGTCCATAGGGAATTAGAATCAGTCAAGATTGGCCAACATGCGGGTTTGTCTGAAAATAATGCACCTTAACAAGTCCGATTTATTTCATCATCATTGTTCCTCTGAAAGTGGCCAGAAATGGAGGTTTCCTAAAATGGAGGTACCCCTAAATCATCCATTTCATGGCATTTTCCACTATAGACCATCCAGCTATTGGGAATTTATGGAAATCCCCAAAATGGAAATATACTCCATGAAGATTGGCCAAGCTGCACCGGAAGGTGGTCCATCCGGACCTCTCCTGGGCCGATCGTTTGGACGAGGACGGCCGTCTGGAGACAACAACGCGTAACAACGCTGCGCTGCGTGACGAGCTGTGAGAGAAAAGACGTGGCGGAGCGGGTGGGATGGAAATTGTAAGGGTGACTGAGTGACTCAGATGTACCCTCTGGTTATTTAACATAGCTATGGAAAATCCCCCATAAATGGAGGTTTGATATGGTTTAATGGGAAAATCATCTATAAATGAGCAATTTTCCATAGCTATGTTAAATAACCAGAGGGTATCTGCAATGGTTACACTGGTTATATGGTTATTTCATGTTATTTTCGTAGTAATTCGGCATATTTCACCATACTTATTTATTCAGTTCTACCAAGGTGGAGTGATATCAGGTGAATTACTACAGTTCGGAATCTTGATCAATCAGATAGATCGGATAGATCTATGCACGATGAATGGATAGATAGAAATAGATAGCGATAGAATACATAGTGTGTAATGCGTGTATATATATATACAGATGTACAGTATATGTATGTATGTAATATGGAGATATAACTACTCAAAATATTGATATGCCAGATGGCAGTGAATAGCAAAATCCAGCCCAGAAGTGTTGGCCCTTGACCGCAGCCAGGTCAAGGAATGAATGGGCCACTGTGGGTATCACCAAGTCCTTCTTGGTTGGAAACTCAGGTCGAGATACTGATTCTACCCTGGCAGCCGCGCTTCCCCCGAACAAGAGGAACATGGTTTTTTGGATGTTTTTGGTTCATTGATTCGGGAAGATTTTACAATCCTAAATCCTAAGAGGGGTTTATATATTATGTGGTTTTGTGATGTGTCACTTCGTTTTGTGCAGGTAGAAGCGTCGTTTGGGGTTCAACCTATACCAGAAGTTTTACCAGTCACTCAAAAAGCACTTAGGATCCAGATCTCTGCGCACAGGGACCCGGAAGTGTTTGAATCGTTTTGGAATCTTGCGTTGCGAATCAAGTTGGCAATATTCTCCACTTTTTTGGAACTACTGTAACGCATATACTCATATGCTCAGTACATCTCATTAGTCTGGTCATATGATCATTTGTCCTCCGTTCTGGCTACATCATGTAGCCACACATTTCTTGGCCGGGCTACATCTCGATGATATGTTTTTCTCAAATGCCTACAATTGTCAAACACCTATCGTAGTAACCCACACCCTCAGGCTCGCCCCTCAGTGGGCGGAGAGCAGGCCGAAAGCAATTTGAGCTTTTTGGGAATGGGTTTATTGAGGACATGAGTTTGTTGAACACTGGGGTAGGGTTCGAAATTTCAGTTTAAATATGTTTAAATAGGTTTTAATATGGCAAAGCAGGCTTTAAGATGTTCTAAACCATTGGATTTTGTGGTTATTTTTGGAGAAAGCTATGGCGATTCTGTGAGCCACTTGACTTGTGAGTTCCCACCGTATCAGTTCGGTGTCAGACAATTTCGGAGGACTTGCCATCACCAGTTGAAGGCCCATTTTTGGGGCACGGAGTCACAGAGTTTTGAAATCTTGTGACATCTGTGACATACCAATCATGAGTTTCATACCTTCGTTGTTTGCCACCTCTGGGAGGCGAACTCGGCCATGAAAGCATTGCGGGAGTTGCAGAGGACGGAAGAATGGGGCTCCCATCATTGAGGGGAAGTTCGAAAAACCATAACGCGGGTGTTTCTGCAACGCAGGGTGGGTACCCCAAACCTCAAGTTGATATGGTTGTGACCCATATACATGTTGCACATATATGTACACATTTATCCCATTGTATACATACATATATTATACCTATGCAGTTATGTACATACATAGTCTACATACCTATTATATACACATACATATACATATCCATTACCAAGATTAAACATTCGATGCAATTCCCACTATGTGCTGGTTAACATCCATTTCCATATATATATATATACATATATATATAATATACATCCCTATATATCCCTCTTATTGTTGTACTATTAAGACCACCAGCCCAGGAGTCTCAGCAGTGGCGAAGGTTCGATCTGGAGAGTCATGAGAGGGATTCAAAGTGGGTTTGTCTGGAAGTATGTGGTATTACCAACAAGATATGGGCTTTTCTTCAAATGCGGGATCCCCAAACCCATGGGTTTCAATACTACAATGGTCTAATTTTGGATGACTTTGGGGTATCCCCATAGTAGGAAACCTTCATATCGGGATACAGTGGCGAATCGGGATTTGACTTGAAAGTACCATCCCCGCAACTAAGATAGACTCTGCCAACTAGGGGGTTGGATGACTATGTTCATCTAAAGATTAGCCATGTTCAGGGTCTATGTTAATTAGTTTGGGGGATGGTATGTAAGAGCAATAGCACAGTAATTGGGAATTTACACCATGGGTTTGCCCAGAAATGGGGTAATCCCCCCCCGAACGGCCTTGTTAATGGGTATCCCATCAAATTAGATTGTTCCTCGATCATCAACAATTTGGGTGTTTCTGACAATAGTTGGGGATAGAATTGGTATCTAATTCTGGGATACATGCCACCAAAAGAGATGTTTTTGGGGTATTGTTTGAAAATGGGATGCACTCAATGTATGGCTATATAGGGAAGATGATCAAACCCAACTGATTTTCGGGTACGATATTTTCAGACAAACTCAACAGTGGGCGTACTTTAACTGATTGTCTGGAAGGTGGTGTTCGCCAGCCCTGATCGCAGATTCCAAAAAATCTATACCGAAAAAAAGGAAATAAAAAAAAACTAACTATGGAACCACAAAATTGATGTTCCCATTGGATATAGCATCAACACGGATGCGATGTTAAACTTAGGATATGTAAAGTTTGGTTTGTTTGATCTGCAGGAAGCCAGGGACAGCTAGAATATTTCACGAATCCAACAACAGCACCAGAACAAGTCCAAGAATTGGTGATTCGATGATTTCAGCTGCAGTAGAATCATGTTTGATAGAATTCCACCATAGAACTTCATCATCCAGGTATTTTCACACTGATGGCGACACTTCTATTTGTTCGGGTTTGTCTAAAACAGGCTACCCCCAACTCCACTGGATGATTATATAATCACTAATCACCATCTAATCACCTTTTTTCCTTCAGATGCCAGACACCCGTTTCATCCCTTTTCTGTGGGTATACCCCATTTTAGACACACCTGATGCCAGGCTCTAAAGTCTATGGCCGAAGTTCATGATGAGGCTTTGGCAGATGATGGACCCGGAGACATAACTAAAATGTATGGTTCTTTTGTTGTGGATTTATGACTATTTTGAACGGGGCAGACAATTACTACAAAAAGTCGCTTATGAGTTGGTTTTCTCTGAAAAAATATGGGTAAACCACCAAACCTGCTGATTTAAAACATATTTTTCCCAACGAATCTCGCCAGTTGCAACTTTGGGGGGGCACAATTTTCAGACGCACCCAGTTTGCCCACTTTCTGAGTCAGAGCCATGGTGCCTGGTGGCTTCTAAAGTATCAGACTCATCGCCATTTCTCTGCTTTATATTTGTCGTATTCCTATTCCCAACGCACCCTACAATGTGGGAAACTCAACAAGAGGGTATAAATTGGGTCATTGCGAATGGAAATATTGCCATGAATCAAAAGTCATAAATGATGTGGGCCTGTTTTGAAATTTTAGGGGGAAGAAAACATTCCATCCATTGGTGAAGCATCATGTTCCCTCTTATTTCATCGCCAGAACTGGGGGTTCAATACAATCAATCCCCGATTTTCAGTCACAGTTAAATGACCCAGAGATACCCAGAGCTCAGCCAAGAGCCAGGATGATGGACTGAGAAGAAACGAATCTTTTGTGTATCGAGCTATTGCCAAACTGCGCCATGCGAAGGTGTTAGAGGAAGTTGCTTCAAAAATCTTCAAAATATGTCCGCATCCATAAAAACATCCCTTGATCTGTCAATCCCAGCTGGCAAAAAGGTAGGGAGACACTCTTTATTTTTCAGGGGACCTTCATACTTGCTGGGAATGAAGTGTGAAGGGTGATGGTGTTGAGTCTCTGGGCAATTCCCAACAATGTCACCTTCGACAGAAACGCGCCAACCGCAGAACGGCACAAGCAGCTGCAGGCAAGCTAGATTCGTGTGATCAAAGATTTTGCTGATCACTGGGTTTCCAAACTGACTCCAGCAAGCCTGTGGGTACTTGTATATACAAATCTATATGTGTGTCCAAGAGTGGGGTATACCCGAAAATTGAAAATTTGACAGAGAAAATGGCCTAATGTTCAGACAAACCAAATTTCGCGAAGAGCTAAGTGACATTGTTTTGCCACTTTGGGGTTCAGAGGATCATGATGCCTTTCAGCCAGAATGTGTATTGATATCAAAATGGTCTGTATGCCTATGGGTCAAAATAATCGATCCGACACAGCAGATTTTTCGATACCAAAGAGAATGAACCAGATTTTCCAGGTCCATGGGTACTTCAAGTGCTGATCCATACCCCTACAATTCTTTGGAAGATGAAGGGAATTTTGGACTGGACATCATATCAAAAAGATATATTCATACACAT
This sequence comes from Symbiodinium sp. clade C Y103, assembly GCA_003297045.1. Taxonomy (NCBI): domain Eukaryota; class Dinophyceae; order Suessiales; family Symbiodiniaceae; genus Cladocopium; species Cladocopium sp. clade C. The sequence goes on along the minus strand of BGPT01000600.1, from coordinate 151,165 downwards.
TCCCTTCAACGCCCCCCTCAAAACCTAGTTTCGTACTCGATCTGTTCCTTTGGGTGCCCATTTTCTGATTGGACCTTGGATGGGTACTTTAGTAGCACTTACTTTCTTTGCTGTAAATGGAAACGCGTACATATATATATATATACATGTAAGTGTATGCCTAGTATTTATACATTGCTGATGTACATGATATAGATTAACTTATACGTATAAATACACAAAGTATCTATATATATATACATATACACAATATACACAATGATAGATAGTATATATATGTGTATACATTCTCCCTATATATATCTATATATATATATATGTGTGTTATATATACATAATATTGCATTTTGTACATAATACATGATAATACAATAGTGCACAATAATTCATGATTTTACACAATATAATACTTCATAATGATAAACAATATGTATATAATATAGTATATGTTCATATGTAGTGTATAAATAGAAGTATATATGTAAGAAATATATATGTGTATATTAGCCAGTTGAAGCACCAATCTGCTGCCGGTATCCAAGATTGGCTATCTCTCTGGCTGCCTGTGCCCCGGCGAGACAACGAAGACGCACCGCTTTGGCCGAGTCAAAGCGAAGTTACTGTCATCGGTGTGAAGCCCTTTGTTGGAGGTCATTAAATAGTGGTTTCACAATTTAAAATGAAGGTGTCACCATGAAAAATGAAGGTTTCACCATGAAAAATTAGGTTTCACCATCGCAGATGGAGATTTCAAGATGAACAATAAAGAGTTTATCAATCTGACCCCGAGTTTGTCTGTAAAAACTGTATGACTGTGAATCAAGAATGTTTGCTGGATTGCCATGTGGGTTTGTCAGAAAATAAGGTACCTCAAAATCCAAACGGAATTAGCATCATTTCCCTTGGCTAAATGGTGGGCTCAATAGCCACACTTTCAGAGAAACCTATGTGAGGATCCCAACAGAACCTGAGAAAAGCGGTGCAAACTTTGGGAAGATGAATTATTCCTATTGCAGTAGTATGATCAGTCTTTCCACTGGTTATGTATTGTTTTATCCAGCAATTTATCATGATTGTCCCGATGATATCCCATCACAGTAGCCGTTTGATGGGTGTATGGTATAATTACTCCATTTCCAGACAGGCCCTTATAGTTAAGCAGTCACTCCTACGTTTATGTTGCTGCTTCATCCACTCAATCGAAGCCTCATTCGGCACTTCACACTAAAGACGCTCCGCCCTGCTGCTTCGTTCTCACTCACCGAAAGCTTCCGTTGTTTGCTCCGGAGTGCCCCGGTGGTCGGCTGGCAGGTCCTCGTGTTGTGAGTGTTAAAGCTCGAACTGGACACATTTGACAGCAGTGTTGCCAACAAAAGTTTTCCCCATGTCCTTGTTTTCCCAAGGTTCAGACCTTTGTGCTGAGTCCAAACCACTTCGAAACCTATGATTTTACTATCGGAATCGGGATATTCATACCCATACTTATCACCGACTATTTTCATGTGAAACCCAGGGAAAACTTGGTTTTTGACCCATAGCCCAACAAAAACTTGGAAAGTGTCCATGCCTCTTGGCATCCCTTTTCGAGCTGGCTGACAGAGAACGGCGAGCAGGGCACCTGTTCACTTATGACCTTTATGCCTTTGGCCTACAGTTTTCCAACGCCGCAAGCCTTGTCGCAGCATGGGGTCAATGACCGTTTAACCTCAACATCTTCCTTTTTTGTGCCGTAGTATACTAACTGAAAGCACCCAATCAAAAGCTTTGAAAAATGATTTTTACGGGAAAGTGCAGATCTCTTATGTTGTTCCGGTTCCAGGTGATTCTTTCTGGTTTCCAATGTTTCCATCTTGAAACTCCAAGTCATCATCCACATCCGTGGCCTCCGAGCTGCGTCCCCAAACTCCCTGCGTGTTTTGAACAACGCTGGCGATGGCTGGCGGCCGGCGAGCTGATGATTCAAAGCGCGGTCTGTCTCACAGGGGGAGTCAAGGGAGATGGCGATGAAAAATTGAGTATTTCATATATTCCCATCCCCCCTGTGCAACGCTATACAATATCAAGACATTCTGATTTAACAGGGGATTTCCAATTTCCACATATTGGGGACCATTTAGTGGATGTTTAAGATTAGGATGGGATGAATCTATATATATCCAACCAGTGATGATTATTTGCTGGTTTGAGTTGGTGGTTTGGATTCCTTGGATTCTTCAATGAAAGGGATTATTATTGGGCGCCAAAAAAAAACAATCCACCAAGCCAAACCACGAGGAAACCATTGTCATGGAGTACCCCAGAATCCCATGGATTGTCATCATTTTCCCATTTCAATGGCAAATTTGATGTATCCATAAGGGCGATTTGAGCAAGATTTTGAGGACCAAATTTCAAGGCGGAGAAGCCTCTACAAATCCAGCATGGCTGGCTGAAAATCTTGAGTTTTGGGAGATAACCCTAGTTGTAATTGCTTAGCAACTGTGGTTTGTAACACCCGACATGTTGTACCGATTGTACCCAATCTACAAGAACCACAAAAGTGGGATTGAACCTTCTGGCATTCAAATATGCTTGGCTGGAAAACGAAACATATTCGACAAGAAAATCAGCCGGAAAACGAAACATGTTCGGTAAGAAAATCATCCACAAATGGGAATCGATGCGAGACTACCGTAAGGTGCTGGCGGGTGGTTTCAAGCCTTTTTGCCACCCCAAAAAAATGGGATGACAAGCAAGCTGAGCGTCTTTCGGGTTATTTTAGTGCTGGATTGAAACTGCCGACCAGATGACTTTTGACGTTATTCCGTGCCCCCATAGACCTGAAACATCCTGAAACACGATCAGCCACCAGACCCCTCTGCTTTGAAACAGATCGATATGATGGCAATCCGATCCGACATGTGAAACGCTTTCCTCAGAAAGAAAGGCCTTGATGGGACTGGACTTGGTTGGAGTTGACGGCGGGAAGTGGGGCGCAAAACTCTTTTGGGGTTGGAAACAAGCATTTGGAGACCTGGACAAAGTCGAGCTTCTTTCGCCAATTCACGCAGAACTGCGCACCACAGGGCTCCATCGATTTTGTCGAGAGGGCATGAAATGCAGAGATTTCTCTAGGTCTGGAAGCAGCTCAGTATCAACTCTAGTTTCTTCGGGGTTGCAACCTTGGTTTCTGAAAGTCCCTGTTCAATCTTTTTTGTGTCTTGCGGTCCAGATTGCTTGAGATACTTAATAGTTGTGTCTCTCAACCTTGGATTCCCGCAAAATCCGATGGCTGGTTGGTGGTTTCAAATATATTTATTTCTTTTCAACCATATTTGGAATACGAATCCCATCCACCAAATATCAAACACCCCAATTCTATGGTCCCAAGTATGTGCGGATCCCTAACTAAACCACGGTTTCTAGGCGGTGTTTAATATTAGGGAGATAGCATTACCCTCCAGTATATGAACATCGACCCTGGCAGATAGGGCTTGAGAGATTTGTGTCCACTCAAAAAATGGTGATGTTCAGGGTCTATCTCAATTCACCAGAGGGTAAACCTCAATGACACATATTCTTCCACGGATGGGTGGCTCAACCCCCCTTTCGCGGCCTTGGCTCAGACGCGCCCCTCGGGCTCAGCTGCGACCGAGGGACCACGCGAAACGCGGCTGTCGGGGAAGCCCAGGTAGTTCAGACCGGGATGGCTGCCACATACCACTGTAATGGAGAACCGTTGGAAAAAAACGCTGGAAAATTTGAGCATATCATGGTGATATGCCAACTAATACGATCTTTGAGATTTTTTTAGTGTGTCTAACAATTTGGTATACGCATGTATGCGGCCATTTAGTGTGGATAATGATTCATAATGATGATTAACCAGTGGATTTTGGGGGACCCATTTTTCAGACGCACCTATGTATTGGTTTCCGTACCCTCTGGTCACAATAGCTGGCTGGGAAAATCGATCTTTTCGATAGCAAAATTGTCCATAAAATGGATGTAGATGCGTGATTGTCCACCAAAATAGATTGCGAGAGAGGCTGCCCAATAATTGCAAAATGAAGAATATTCGGATGATATGTGGAAGCTCATCCTCGATTTCAGACGAGGAAAAGGTGCGTTCTTCCTGCCAGGAATGAAGCAGTTCTAAGGGTCCAGCGGCAGGGGGCCTCAGTGATTGATATGGGGGTGTGGAAAAATGGAGGGGATAACCAAAATTGTAATTTTAGAAGGGAGCATGATGATGATCTATTGGAAGTTGGGGGGTGCCACTTTTTCAGACAAGCCCACAATGACTTTTGCCCGTTGGAAGATATATCTCCATTAGCAATGACCAGTAATCGTCATTTTATAGTAGCATAGTCCCATTGTATCCCATGAGGGAGCAATAATATATATATATATACTGGTAGCTGCAGCCATCAGCAAGTAGATTACCTGGGAGGCGCCTTGCGAGTCAGGCAGGGAGTGAAGGAGCGCCACCAGAAATTTCAAGAGATCTCAATTCCCAAGAGAAAACCATTGGATTCTTGCTAGCTTTTCATCTCCAATTGACAACGGCAGTTTATCTACTGTGAGTATCCAAGAGCGGTCAGTGCAGCGATCCACACTAATCACTAGAGTCTAGAGGTTTGATGTCTGCTGGTGTATTCACTTCTGTGTCCCCTATAATTGTTTGGTCAATGATTATACATACATATACATACCTCATTGGGTAAACCAATTGTATACGCAGTTTTATTATTGGTTTTGTAATATGACGATATATCACGATTGACTTGTTTTTGCGATATAGTAACATGAGCAGCTTTGCATCCTCATTAGTTGGAGAAACCTCATATATCGATATCAATACATTAATATTTACTTGGTTGTTAGACAGAGCCCAGTCATTATTCACACAATACTTACGTATATCACCAACAGCAAGTAATCCAACACCATTCGCAATATCACCCCATTGGCAATACACCCAATGTGATTTAGTTTGACATGACATGATGTGAACATGCAACATGTAACATATACATGTGTCAGTGTCATTCATATGTATAATCGTTGATGATTATAATATTTGTAACAGAAAATGGAACCATTCTATTCTTTACCATACGTGGAAAAAAGTGTGTACATATATATATATATATATATACATACATGTATTTCGCAATTAAATATCACTGAGTAATTTTCTATCACTAGATATTAGTAAACAAAATGATATGCACCAATCAGACATATATAACCATTAATTAATATACAATAATATATGTAGTAAACATTAGTATATCAACATTAGCAAACATTGGCATATCAACATTGGTAGACATTAGCATATCTGTGGATTCGTAGACATTAGTATAGAAATATAAACCAACAATACAACAACTGTTCATTAGCAGTATGGCTATTGCTTACTGTAACAATCTTCACTAACAATTAAGCATAAGCCCGAAAAAGATGCCGAAAAGTGTGCAACCAGGATGTTAGTTCGATGTTATTTACTTTATATGTCCAGGTTTCCCACTGTCCTATTTGTTTGGGGGTACTACAATTATAATCAACAATGAACTCTGTAAACATGAGTATATCACTCAAACATTAGTATGTACAGTAAACATTAGTAGACATCATATATATATACGTATATATATATATATATATACATATATATCTATAGAGATAGCAATTATGTACATTAGCAACTATTAGGTACTAGATGTACATAAATATAACCCAACATCTGGAAACATTAGATAATGTATAAACATAAAACATCAATAAGACCCAACAATACAACTGCTTGATTTTTTGAGGCCATGGACCTGGATGAAGGCACCGCCCTGCTGGGCTTTTCTGTCACCCGGCGATGCCAAAAGTGCTGCCTTGGGCCTTTCTGGGGCTGGGAAAGCCATTGATCCATTGGGATCGATTAAAACTTGGGTTGACTTGTGTATATTTGCATAAATATGTATGTATATATATATATATTTATATAATTATATAATTATATATATATATAATTATATATAGTTATATATATATATATATATTATTATATATATATATATTGTATATATTGTAGATATATTTCTGTACATAGGTATGTGTGTATATATATATATATACATATGCACCAGACCCGCCACACCCCCACCATGGGATCCCCTACATATATTCACACATGGGACCTTCCCCCTCCCTCATGATGCCTACTTCCACCTGTCAAGTCGGGCCCTGCCTCTTTCGTCGCCTCAGTACGGCACTGCCTCCCATCTGGCACCTTTTTCAGTGAAGCAAAGGGGATCGCAGCTGTCACCTACGAAAACTGCGAAAAATCATGAACATTCGACAACAACACCTACCCGGCATACCCGATCGTACTACAGAAAACCGGCCAGCACTATGATCTGCTGCTTCTGCGCCGCTTGAGACGCAAGATGCGCCTCTGACCTTCGGCAGGTGAAAGACAAAAAAGATTGGAGCATGAAGATCAGGAATCAAGACGCATCAGATCACGAAAGCCTATCCTGGCTGTACCCCCAACCCATTGGGGGGCGGCGTGGAGAGACGGAGGATTGTGTATGTACATGTACAATCGTATATATATATAGTATGATATAGCTATATTGACCTTGATATCGATATTGATGTAACCAAGAAAACCCACCAGCGTAGACCCGCCAACAGATTAGAATTAAAATGGGCAAAATCGGACTAAAAGAATAGTGGTAATGTACTTTTCGGGTAGTTTACAACTATATATGTTTGTTGATGTTGACTTGCCTATCTTTTTTGGGGGTTGCCGTAGAAGGATGTAAGGATGGTTTGGGAAACCTCGAATTGACAGGGGCTCCATGTGTACCCAATAGTATTCTGGCTTGGAAACTTCCCATAGTGGTTGGATGACTACACTTTGGCCATGGCACAATATGTGTTGTTGTTCCATGCCCCACCTAGCTGCAGCTTGGGATGCCCAAAACCAAACAAATTTGGAAGATCTTGTGAAATCAGGTTATGAGAGATGATACGCACACAATACATTTATGATCATTTATGTGTATATATATATATATGCATAGCCCATATAGTAGTTAGTTTTAGAGAGCCATGGAAAATGGTCCTGTTTGTACACTAGGTAAATCACCTTTCCTAACGGGCCACTTTGCCACGGCAAGATGACTGAGGCCACCGATCCACCCAGGGAGCGATTCGGGGAGAAGCTGAAGTTTCTGCCGGTCGGGAAGCCCAAGCAGGGTGGATCTGTAAATGTTTACCCTCTGGTAAACTAACATAACTATGGAAAATCACCATTTTTAATGGGAAAATCCACTATTTCTATGGCCATGTTCAATAGCTACGTTTAATTACCAGAGGGCATCTGAAAATGGGGAATTGACCCAAAATTACCCGTCTAAGAAGTAAACTGATGATAAACAGTGCATTTTGGGGTACCTTGCCGTAAAGAACTAAGGAGATCTCAAAGGCTGCATCATCCAGATGGAATTCAAAAATTCAGAATTACAATATTATAGATCGTTCTGGGATGATGTGGGACTGGTAACCCCACAGCAGATTGGCTTTGTGTGAGGAAGCAAGAGTTGAAATTTATATTTTTCTTTGGATGGCGCAAAGAAATCTATCGTTTTTCGAGAGAGTGTACCATGCTTCATCACTTAAAACTCTAGGTCTACAGTCTACATTGATAATTTCAATTTCAACCACACACTGCTGAATCCTTGTTTGATGAATAGGAAACCTCCCAAAACCAAACGGTGCTCAGTCAAAACTGCTACCCCTCTACCTCTTCCAAGACCTCCAGTAGCCCGTAGGGAAGTGGGCCGAGGTGAAGCAAAGAGAAAAGACGACTACACAAATTGGTGGTATTCCAGCATTCCATGTTTGATAGTTTGCAAGAGTCCTAGCAGATTTGATGTATGATGATATATGATGATGTATGATTTGTTTTTTCCATCTAAGTTTGTTAAAATAACCCTGGTTAGCTATAGGTATCTCCGCCATAACCCTAGACATCTCCCCCATTTTCGTTGGTTGGACCCAAAGAAAATTGTAGCTGAGCCCAGGGTGCATGCTTCACCCGGCCCGATGCTGTGCCTGCTGCAGATCGCCTATGTGGTGCTGGCGAAGCTGTTGCTGGGTTCCATCTACCTGCATGGAGACCCAGCCCTGGACAGCAGTATTGATTGATTTTTAGGACCAGTAGTTGCATAGCAGTTACCATCCGGAATTTCTGGGTACCGAATGTGATTTCGCAATTGTATAGCAACTACATGCAACTACCATCCTGATGTTTGTGGTACCCAAGTCTTGCCATGTTTGGACCGCACCCAGGTGTAGTTTGCATGTTTCTCAGGTTTCAGAAGAAAAATTGCAACTGGCAACTCACATGAAAGTTCCCAGACATGTCCGTGGGCAAAGTTCAGGTCCCAACACATTTTTCCGTTGTTGACCCGCCAGGCCTTGCTGGGCACTGGGGTGGGGGTTGAGTTACTTGATGAAGTTTGCCTCACATTGATGCACCTTGGCCAAGTGTGATCCATGTTGAAAATCTTCGCGCACCTCAACCTCCCCGCTGCCGGGGTGTGGCCAGGACATTTTGGCCCCAAATGCGAATCTTCGAGGTGTGGGGGGCGTGAATCAAATCCGACTATCCCATGTACCCTGCCCAAATGATTCTTGGCACATCTATAAATATATATAAATACACACATACAACAGTGCATTACAAAATACACAATGTAATGTTTGTACAAGTTTAGATAGCAGATGAATATAGATAGATTTTAAAATAATACAAATATATGTCAAGTAGCCCTTTCTTGGCGTTGCAATATGTCAGCAAGGCATGTGTCAGCTGGGAATCTTCGTGCCAACCACAGCCTGGTGGCCCGGAGGTACTGTCACGGCTGTGGCTAAGCGATTTGGGTTTCCCCAAGACTGGTGGCTTTTCAATTGATTTACAGTAACCCCCAAAAAGGTGGAAAGTGATCTATCAGTATGCATCACTGTTTTTTTTCTATATCATTCTGACACGCTGGCTGGATCGATCCCGAGTGGAACCTCTCAAGGCTGGAAAAAAAAATATGCATCACTGCGTTAGTAGGATTTCACAAACTTCTATCTTTTGCGGGGGTTACTATATCCACATGGCAATTTCAAGGGGGAAGGGTGAGGTGTTTAAGCATCTGCCCCATTGGTGGGATGTTCCAAGGTGATGCTGGTGATTTGCTATGTGCGCCTGCTGACACATGGCTGTGTCTGAGAATGGGGCATACCCCCTGGCCATTGTTCATGGGGAAAAATGATAAAGCAAAGGAATTGGGGGTACCCTATTTTCAGGCAAACCCTCACGTTTGCCAGTGCTTTTTGGAGCAGGTACGATGCATCTTGACCCATCCGGGAGAAATCCCAGAGGATCCCAAATGGGAGCCACTTGGCAGCGAGTGCTGGGATGGTTCTGAGTTTCGAACAGGAATATAGAGTAGAAACCATGAATCAGATGTATTGCAGCACCTCAACCTGTTTAGTTTTTCAAAGCAGATGTTGAATTTGTCCATCCCAGAATTAAGGGAATATGTGCATCAAACCATTGTTTTTTACTATCAAATATATCAACTATGGGGGTTCCACTTGATTTTTTTATTGTCGCAATACATTGGCTTTTAAGTCCAGATTCGACAAAATCCATTCAAATGCCCGAATCGGATAAAGGGAGATGTTGCAGGAACAAATATTTGCTTTGTTTGCTTGTAAGACCATGGTTTCCCGTAGATTTTCCCCTTGAACCACCCCAATGACCACAGGTTTCTTTCACTTTTCAAGATCCTCAGCGCCTAGGTACCTCGCCCGTGGATACCGCGGAAGCGCGGAAGCGGAAGTCTCCTACACGCCGGTGAGTCTCCAAGAGACGAAGAAGAGCGGAGAACGAAGGCGGCAGGGCCACGACGGCCAATTTGATTGGGGCATGGCTGAAAGTGTCGGTCCTTTCTCAGGTTTGCTCCAACCTATTGTAAATTGCCACAAGGAGGGGGAAATGGATTGGAAATGGGTGATTTTACGTCTGTAGCCTTACTTCGCCGATTTCCCCCCTTGGGGTTTTGGAAGCTGTATCGACATGGGAAAGGCGCATGTCGCTGGACCCAGCCGTTGATATTGCTGCCAGTGACCATGGATATAGAACAGTGCTGAACCGGTCCTGGAAATCCCTGAATCTTCCAATTTCATAGTGTATTGTGACCTGAAGTGATCATCTCAGTCTTGCTGAGTGGTGGGAAACCCAAGCTCAAGTGACTTACTCAAACCAGCTTTTCCGTGTGGCTCTTGGGTGTCCCCTCACAAGGCACTGCAAGTGGTGTGGCAAGTTCAAGCCGGACAGATGTCACCACTGCAGAGTGTGCCGCACCTTGGCCACGCGCTTTGCGCTGGTCCCTCAAAAGGACCGCAACATTTCCAATGCTAAACTACTGGTAGGGTTTGCAGTGTGGTATTTAGCATGATCGGGGCAAGGGATGAATTTCCCGGATGGTATATATGTTTAAAGGGCAACTTGAAACTTTGCACGCGTGGAATCAGCACTTTGCACAGCAGCTTCAGTTGTTTGGCGGATCGGTGTTTGGGCTGCAGCTCCGGTGAGGTTCGTGGCATAGTGATTGTCGCGGGGATCTCGTTCTTCAACCACCAAGCCCAACAAATTGATACAAATTGTACTGGGGAAACCTTGGATGGGTAACAATTTGATACTTTAATCGTTTGCCATGGGGTAATTAATATTGGAGTATATTGGAGTATTTGCTAACCAGCTAAAAGGATATTTTCTTGCAAGGTATCTGAGGTTGGCGGTTTCGGTCCAAAGTGGTCCTGTTGATGGGAAGACAGGTCTTTGGCTTCGACCACAGCCAAGGCACATGCATTTTGAAGATGGATCACCATTGCCCATGGATCTACAACTGTGTGCTTGAGCCAAGTTGCGCCAAGTGGGGACGGAGAGGCGGTGTAGCAAAAAAGACTCTTCGGAGGCAGTTGGCGGATGTTGAGGTTTTTTGTTATGTTCTTTTGGATTTGGATCTTTTCAAGAAGTGTCCAGAGGTTCTTGTTTACATTGCTTTTAATTAATTTAGCGACTTGATATCAATGAAGGAAATCTTCAGGCATCAAGTGGCATCAAAGATCAGCATGTTGAGAGCTTTGAAGTTTCACATAACAGTTTTTCTGATTCCTCAAATCAACTTTATAGCTGAGGTTGGTTTCTACAACTACAAGTTCTTCATTTTGCTGCTCTTCTACTCAGCAACTTGGCTACGACCAAACTCGTCATTTCATCTTCCGCCGATGTTTGCCCCTTAGGGAATCGATTGTCATCTGATTTTGTGGTCCATGACGGAGTCCTTGACGCGTTGCATCTTCGAAGTGGCGACGCCCTTTGGAGAGATGTTCCTTGGATGCAGCCATGGCAGCAGCTGTGTCTCTATGCATTGAATTGCGATCCAAGATCATTGACAGAGGTATGCTCATGGTGGTTTGGTATGTGTTTTCATTTTTTTCCACATTTTGTCTAAATGTTCAAATTGGATCACCATGGCATCAGCCTTGGTGCCCAGCTATCAGGTTCTTGATTTTTTTCGGAGAATTCCTGGCGTTCCTTTGACCGCACTTGGGGGGCAGGCGACAGCCAAATTGCACCATCAATTGCAATTGTGTAAACATTAATTCACCACTGTTCTTTAGGGCTTGTATGCTATGGTATGTATGTATGTATGTATGTATGTAGGTAGGTAAGTAGGTAGGTATGTATGTATGTATGTACGTATGTATGTATCATAGTGTTCATGAATATCATATACACATTCTATATATATATATATAGTTATACAAATATTCAAATATAGCTATATATCTATATATACATACATGATATACTATATGTCTATATAATTTTATATCAATTTATATATATATATACATATTTACATATCCGTACATGATATGAATATATACATATATACATGTATGAAATCTGTCTATATGATCACATATTATTGACATATAACTATATACTTTCGGTATATATAAACGGTTGAAAGGCCACCTTTGACCAACCCTTGAGAGCCCTTCGTCTTTGCCACCCCGGCAACCAAGGTTGGTGTTGGCCGTCCTAGTTGGGATGCTCAGTTGCACCATGTTGCACCACTCACCACTCCTACGCTGGGAGTGTTTTTTGTGTTTCAAGGCAGAACTGGAAGCGACTGAGGTCACCTCTTTCTTGGGCATGCACTTGTGGCGTGTGGCCCAGAGGGGTGCTACTGAATTTCTCCAACGAGCAATAAATTCAATAAATTGGATTAAATTTTAGAAACAAGAAGTCTACGAAGCAACAGCTTGATTATTGTTTGTTTTGAAAGCTTTGGGGATACCAAAGTCCGCACCAAACAGGATTTTGATCAACAGAGTGATTTGAATTCCGCCAAAAGGTTCCAAGTGGTTTGCATGGTGTATGGATGTGTATGGCAAGAACCTCTTTCTTTCATGTTTCAACGGAAATCGTTGTGCTAGCTGCTCGCTCGGCCATGATTTTGAGAAATCAGTTGAAATCCAATCCACATAATCCACAAACGGCCAGCCCTGCCCTCCTATTTGCAATTATAAAAGCAAACAGATTTCAACTATGAAGATCCTCAGTGGAATACGTACCACGTCTGTTTATATATATTATATGTAAGTTATATGTATGTATATATATATATATGTGTCTATATTGATATATATATATATATAATATATATATATATACATATGTCTATATATATATATACATATATATATATACATATATATATATGTCTATATATACATATGTCTATATATATATATGTCTATATAATATATCAGATGGCAATGTCACGGTGAAAAGATGCCCCAGCCTTGCCCTTTTTCCAACTGCTAAGGCTCATCTCTCGAGGTCTCACCACCATCGAGTTTTGTGAAAAGATCTTGCCCAAGGCCTCCCGGGTTGTCGGAAAATGGAGTAATGATTAATGTGGGTAAAACAATAATAAACCACCCATTGGGAATGGTTTATACCACCCATTTACGGTGATTTGGGGGATGGTTTGTTATTTTTTTACCAACATTACTCATATATAAACCCACTCATCATTTTCATTCATTTTCCTTATTTTGATTGCCATAAAATGGAGTTACATCATGTGACACCCAATTTTCAGACACACCCAAAAGTATCCAAGAGTGACAAACAAACGTAGATATCCCCATTATGTCACCATATTCCCACAATTTCCCATATGGGTATGGGTGAAAATGTAAGCCCTATGAGGCCACAGATCTTAGTTTATGTTTAGTATTAACCATCCAATTATTGGGGTACCAAATTTTGACCCATACCCATATATCATTGGATTGGTTAATGGGAAAATTTACAGGAAACCTCTATATTTGATGGGAAAATCCATGGTTTCCTGTAAATTTTCCCTTAAACCCAATGATTGGTATATCCATTCAGTATCACCATTCTCATTGACCAGCTAACTGCCGGCGCCGGTGACGCAACAGGATGGCCGCAACAGGATGCACGGTGTGAACTCCATGCCGGGGCACCAATCAGAAGATTCAGAATGGTGATATCATGGCTGTTTGCAATAACATGTATATATATATATACACATCATCATATATGTGCTTGATTATATTGTATAAATGTATACATGTATGTATATATATACATGTATATATATATACATGTGTATATACATATATATATATACATATATATATATACATATATATATATACATATATATATGTATATACATATATATACATGTATATATACATATATATATATATACATATACATATATATATATATACATATACATATATATACATATACATATGTGTTCTCATGTATATATACGGATATAATATTTTTTTTTACCCCAGATATCCAGTCAAGCATAATTGGGTATTAGTGGGATAAATTTACTAATGGCAATAAGATAGAGACAGAATTGGTGTAGAGCTTGGAATATTGAGGATGTAATGAGGAATTATGGTGATGAAATTGGGATATAATGGGATACGCGTTCAATCAATTTCAATCATGTGCTGTTTGGGTGTGTCCAAAAATTGTGAATACCCGAAAATAACTATTGCAGACAATTTTAGTAATGAAAATTATTATAAACCAGTAGATAGAAAGGGATGAGCATCCCGCGTTCCCTTGATGAATTGTGGGAAAATCACAGACTTTGCGAATCTTTGTGATATAGCAAAGCCAAGAAATCTCATGATTCAACCGGGGACATGCAATGGACATGCACCACTGTCTGAGCTGCTGCTCTGCAGAGGTATGATATTGGTTTCTTTGCCAATTTCCGAGCAGCCCTAGGACAGAACGCAGTGCACCCAGCGGGCAGATTTTGAGGTCCGCTCAGATACAAGATCATAGATCCATTAACATTCAAAGGGGATAAAAGGCATGTTGACGGCACGGACCAATTTTACAACTCACGTTTTAAGGTCGTCGCGAATATCACAATATACATTTGTTGTGAATATAGCCTCTAACCGATTTTATCGTTTTAAGGTGATTGTCATTCCATGATGTTTCAATGGATTGTCATTTTAAGGTCATTTTGTTCGTTGTTGGTTTCCGTCCTTGGATTTTTGATTCATGGCGAGCTGACAGCAGCTGCCTAAGGTCGGCCTTTGGCTCCTTCCCATTGGCACACCGGATGGAGACGGCCTATCGTTTCTTTGCGATGAAAGCTGTTTGACCAAGGAGACCGGGGATCCAACATGGCATGACTCAATGGGGCATCACCATGAGTCATGAGTGATGCCCTAGTTCGGAATCGCTAAGTTGGTTTATTTCAGGAGGTTAAGGGTTAACCGCTGGGTCTATGGCAGATGTATCGAACTAGTAAATCAATAGGGCTTATAAACCAACAAACATAGCTGGGGGGGTACCACCTCGTGATGAGTCATGTAGGTGTCATCCGGTTTCTCATGCCGTTGAAGATTAAATTTCCAGAACTTGCTGGCCAGCCATTTGGTGATTTGGCCACGGCAAGGACTTCGGGGGCAACGCTGGCACACGCTGCCACAACCTCAACAGTGGCGGTTTGTGGGTCCAATCATCAAGTTGTAAAGTGGGTCTGCCAAGTTCGAACAGTGCGTTCATCAAACCATTTTTTTGCATGGAAAACTGTAGTCCTCGATGTTTGTGCTTGATATTGTACGTACACTGTTTTTATGTGGCCATTAATTATCCTTAGATAGTTATATCCTGGTAGCCATTGCAAATGTTGATTGTTCTATGGTCTTTGGCGGGATGACTTGAGTCTTAAAGTTCATGGCCCAGCCCAGTTTTGCTAATTCAAGCTGGCAGTTTTTCTAAGGCAAGACGCACCAACCAGCCCAACGCTCCAGGCACATGCAATCTGAAATGTGGACTTTCAGTGCTGATTTGCCAAGAAAAGATCATGAAGACATGTTGGAGTCGAAATTATGGTACGTGGATTGTCTTAGATTCCAAGCTGCAATGCGTGTGGACGCATTTCCTTCCAACAAAAATCCGCATTGCTCTCAACCATCCACTTTTGTAGGCCCACGTGGCCATCGTATGGAGCAGATGGCGGCACACCAGCAACTTTGCTTATGCCTCAGGTGATGCTTCAGGCTGTTTCAGCCTTCCGGCCACGAAGTTCTGTGGGAAATGTGCAGGACTGACTTGATACGGGGCTGAAAATGATTGATTATACCCCGCACATAGCCACTGCATGGGGAAAATGATGATAAACCAGTGGATGGAATGAGGCACCCTCTTTTAGACAAACCCATACTGTAGGATACTCTTGGGAGAAGAAGGATGACAACTTGGCTGAGGCACGAGGATCAGTCGGACCAAAATATTTTGATCCGCTGACTTTAGCACCAAAAAACATAAACAAAATATCAATCTAATTTGATTGAGTTGAATCCCCCAAACTGCCGCAAATTCGAAATTAAACCTACTTATTAATTGAAAATCCCGCTATATATCCCCGTTGAAGTTTCCCCTATGAAATGGGTGGCCTCAAGGCCCATATTCTGGCTTTTTTGGATGACATTTTGTAGGAAACCATTTTCCCCTACCCAGCCATTCTGTAGCATATACTAATTCGGAAGGCCACAAGGCCCATTTCAGGGGGTCATTTTGTAGGGATTCGACTGTACTGTGGAATATTGTCAGAACAAAAAAATAGATAATCAAGGCCTAAAATCACTATCATATAGCAATGTCAAAATGCAGTTTTAAAACTTGCCTGGGTTGGGGCAATGCATTTTGTAAGAAACCCTTTGGCTACTTTAGGGGTCATTTTGTGGGGAAATCATGTTTTGCAGACTTTTGCAGGGATTTTGGCTGCTACAGTAACTCAAACCACCTGTAGTGCTCTGGGCCTTGCGCGCCTTGGATCCTCAGGGAGTTTGTGAGCCTTGGAGCCTCATGGTGGCGCATGTTGTGTACCCCATCATTTTGTAGGACTTATGTGAGACACAAAAAGCTTCACTCTGCGTGAACATTGCAACAAAAAAATGCAGAAAATATAAATAAACCATAATAAACCATAGTAAAACCCATTTCCTTTCAAAAAGGATGGGTTGATCCTTAAAGACCATTGAGGGCTGAGTGAGAAAAACCCTGGGAAATGGCAGAGCAGCAATTTCTTACAAAATGATGCCTTTTTTGGTGGTTCAGGATCCAAGATCATTCATAAATTTCATTTTCATATATAATATTTTTATCTTTTTTGAAATTACAAATTTCTTAGAAAATACCTCCCTACAAAAACGGTTTTAATATATATGGATTGATATGTCCGTACAGTGCATTTTGTAAGAACACATTTTCACTTGCACCCATATATTTTGTGGGCTTTCTTGCATATCCCGCGATTTATATCTACAAAATGGGGGGTGGGACCCCTTGGGATGAATTTCAAGGGAATCATTACATATTAATCCATTATTTAAGATAAAATTTTATAAATCTTATAATATATTAAAATATATTTTCGAAATATAAATATATATATATAATGGTTTATTTATTGATATTTATTATAATATATTATATTTATATAAATTAGATTAGTTTATATTATTTTAATATATATTATTACTACTAATATTACGATTTGGGTACACATGAGCTGCCGCGCGCAAATCGCCAGGGTCCGAAATCCCCAAATTCCGCCACTTTTTGGG
>BGPT01000600.1:110156-126092 GCA_003297045.1 Symbiodinium sp. clade C Y103 | reverse complement strand
ATTCCCCAAAAAGTGGCGGAATTTGGGGATTTCGGACCCTGGCGATTTGCGCGCGGCAGCTCATGTGTACCCAAATCGTAATATTAGTAGTAATAAATTCAAAAAAATTAGTATATCATATATAAATAAATATATTATATATTCATTTCTTATTTTTTTTCAATAATCCTAAAAATCCTTATATTTAAGATTATATTTATATAAGATTTTAATTTTCTATTTATCAATTTATTTTATTATTTAATTAATTTATTTAAATTATAATTTAGACCAATATAATATTTTTAAAATATATTCAAATAATCGGATTTTAATATTTATATTTATAATATATATTCATATTTAATTTCATATAAATATATTTAATATTATTACTATTATTGATATATGTTAATAATATATATTAGTATAATTAATGTGTAATTTTAATTTTTATATATTTTTTTAATGAATGGTCCAAAGTAGGATGCCTCCAGATTGGAAAATCTAAAATCCAGGTAGATATCAAATATTATATAAGGAAAATTCCAGGTATCGATTGCCCATCAAGAATCCAAATTGGCGTCAAATATCGGATTTTTTCTGAAAATCCAATCGATCATCATGAATTCAAATTAATCTTCAAAGAATTATCTTTCAGGCAGATTGTCAAAACCATTTGTTACACCTAATCCGTTTCCTGGTAAATGAATCTAAAGTCTAATTTTTCGTCAAACCTGAAATGTGTTTTTTCGGGCGGCGATCCCAATCCTATCATTTCAGGTGACGCCTTGGTGAGGTCCGACTGCAATTCACTCAGCTATTTGTCCAATTTATCCCCTCAGGATCTCCACATTCCCCAATATTTTGTTGCTCAAATTAAAAGCCATATACCCTCCGATAATTGGACATAGCTATGGAAAACTGCCCATGTAATTCAAGGATTTACCTATATGTACCCATTAAAAAATGGTGATTTCCCATAGCTATGTGGCTAGGGGTCAAAATCTTAGCCTTTTCCTTTCATCGATTTTAGCCTTTCCTTTCATCCCAAGGTAGCCGCTAAATGGGAGGCTCCTAAAATCTGGGAACCCCAAACCATTTGTTTTCCATTCATGACACAGATGATTTTGGGGGCACACCCATGGCTTAGGAAACCTCCAAATCGAGCTTGGAGAATCATCGGTTTTCAGCCATTAAATCCATATCCCTATTTATCATCATTAATCATCACTAATCATTACTAATCCCCATGAATCATCGGTTTTTAAGCCATCCCCATCTCCGACCTGCAACTGCCAAGCCCAACACTGTTGCTCTTCTGGCTCCACGGGAGCCTTTTTTCCAGACCTGGAAATGACGGAGAGTTGACATCAAAAGTGGAAGAAAAACCCGGTATTTTTTGGGCGATGTGTAGCTGATGATTGGGGCTTTATCCAGCAGAAATGTGGATTAAACATTAATTTAGCCAGCCAAATGGATTTATCGTTGATTTATGTTAGTTGGTTTATAACTTGGTTGACTGTTGGGCTTATGATGTTTATGGGGAATATAGCGAACTTGCTGCAGGGGGTCCACCTCATATACACTACTCTTGCAGGATCATGATAATATTCATGATAGTGATGACAAAAATGATGATATCATAAATACTGATGAATAATAATAGTAGGATGATGATAATGGTGATGGTGATGATGATCATGATGATGATGATGATGATGATGATGATGATGATGATGATGATGATGATGATGATGATGATTTTGCTGATGATGGTGATGATGCTTTTATTTAAGAAGTGTAGTGGTTAACGAATGATAGTGATAATGCTGATAATCCTTTAATAATTGTGTTTATATCCCTGTTTTTAACTGGTAGACAGACCTTGTGGGGTATTTGTAGCCCGTTTATCTGTGGTGGCACTTGGAAATGACGCGTCAGATGTTGGTTGGTTGAGAATTGTCCAAGATGCTTGAAACCAGCAACTAGACTGGAATGATGTGAACATTTTCTGACTACATCATCGTCACCATCCACAATAATTATGATTAGTCAGTACCATCAGTCAATCTCATCATAATTTCTCCAAACACCAATAAGCCTGTGAGCCAGCTGCAGGCCTAGCTCATCGGCCATGAGTTCTTCTGTCAAAGGCTAGCAACGCGTGTAATTTATCAGGAGTGAGCAGCTGTTGCATTCCATGACTCCGCGGCTACTCTCAGATTGCACAAAAGTCCAATTGGCTGTGGATTTGGACCTTGGTACCCTTGTGAACATGAACATAGCTGATAAATAGATGCTTATCCCTCGAATTTTATGGAAAATCAAAGGTTTTGATCCATCCTCATATTGCACAATTGACCTTCATTACTCGGATGTTCACCCCAGGAACTCAGCCATGCATGAATCTCAAACATCGCCCATTTTCTAGACAAACCCCGATGTTGGTGGTTAAATCCAAATTGTTGATAGTTACATCAAGTTACATCCCTTGATGGTTGAATCCCAATGATGCCTCAAGGGTCAAGAGTTGCACCGATGGCCCATCTGTCGCCTCGCGATAGCTCATCTCTGAACGTTGGATTAAGAGAAACAGCGGCAAGTCGAAGACCTAGGCGAGCTGCCAATGGCTTTCTGTGGGTAATTCATAGGATTTGAGTGGGATCTAATTTAGTGGGACTAAGGGGATTTACAGTACTGGGATATAATCAGATTTCATGGGATATGATGGGTACTTGGTGGTGAAAACCCCAGGAATCGTGAGTGGGGTATACGGAACCCCAGTGAAATAATTGGACCACCCCTACTTGCCCTACTTATAACCGGGCTTCTAATCCCACTTATTGACTGGGGTGAACAAGCAAGGGATCTGTTCCAGGAAATCAGTTGTTTGCAAGACTGCCTTGAAAAATGTAGTTTAAACCTTCAATGGGTTGCTTGAAGGGTTCTTTTGCAGGAAACATTCAGGAAACCATGGATTTTGTGGTTTATGTATTTTTACATGTAGGGGGTTCCCAGTTTAATTTCCCCTAAACCAGTTCTCTGACACTACGAATCCAAACCTGTTTGGCAGACTTGAAAGTTCCAGCCAACTTCTGTAAGACTTGCCATAGATGTTGCAAATTCGAAGTTCGGTGACATTCTGATACATTCTGCATATCTCTGCAATTTTGTCTGCAGCTGTGGGCTGTCCCCGAAACCATTATCGTTTGGATGAAATGCTGACATCTAAGAATACTACTAGCCTACTAGCATCTACTAGCATCTTTAAACCTAAGCTATTTTACACAAGAGATATTGACAGTCGCTCTGCTGCTGATCTGAGGTACGCTGGGCAAGAGCTTGTTCAACAGAAGTCTGGAAAGGAAGGACGCATTCCAAAGACGTCCCCGCCAGGGTGCCTGGCTATACCTCGTCAGGCCAGGAAAATGTGAGCTACGTGTTGAATGCCAACCTGACGAAACGTTTATCAGCATAAGATAGCATATCTACCGGAATGTCTTAGTGTTGGTTGGGTCCAAACATTCCCATTCCAGCACCTGTCAGGACCGTGGTCTTCACACATGTCCCAATGATAACTCATGATCATCATCAGACATCATCCTGCTCACCCAACATGTTTGAACAGTCTGCGCACCTAGCTGAGCCGACCTATTTTGCAAAACTCTTCCATGTATTCCCCCGTGTATGATGTGCTGCTTTCCAACAGCCCTAACCTTGCGGTTTTCCCGTTTACCCAGCCAAGTGAATTCAGTGGGACCATTTCCATCCCTCCAAATCCACTGACATGTCTTCTTTTTTCAGGCGTCAAAAAGGTTCCAAAAGGATCCAAACCCACCAATCCACTGAGAATTATGACGGTCCAAGTTTTTCCCCGCATGGTGTTTTTCGATGTTCTTTTCACCCATACTGTCCCACTACAACCCCCGATATTGTTTCCAAAGTTCTAAACCCTTGCTACTTAAAACGCTCCAAATGTTTTTGTGGAATCAGATTTTTTGTGCTGGTTCAGAATGGCTCAGAATGGTTCAGACATTTTAAGACCCCAGTACCCCGTTACTGGTGTATATCCCCATTGTATCCCCATATCCCGAATATCACCATATTCTATCCCCGAGTCATCTTCCATTCTTCATCATGATCGAAAGCATCATCTTTCAACATCATGCATTGGTGCTTCTATAGTTCTATACATGTTATATAGATATCATTAGATATCTATATATGTTACATATATCCTTAAATCTATATATATATATATATATGTATACATATATGTCCTCATAGATACATTTTGTACAGATATACCCCCGCTCTCAATCAATATCACCATCCCAACTCCCAAATCTCCCCATCTTCTCCATGGCACTGAAAGGGCGCCGCCACCCGTACGATGCGGATCAGCGCCTCCACGTCCGGCAGGCGTCGCCGCTGGAACTCCGCCACGGCCTCCGTGGACGAGGCCGTGGAGTCCAGGCAGGACTCGAGGACGGTCACGTCCTGAGGTGTGGGGGGAATAGGATATGAGGGGGTTTCCATAAATGGGGGTACCCAAAAATGGATGGTTTATAATGGAAAATCCGGATTTATAAATGGATGATTTGGGCGTACCCCTATTTTAGGAAACCTCCATATATATTCTGGTAAACTAACATAACTATAGAACATCACCATTTTTAATGGGAAAATCCCACTATTTCTATGGCCGTTTTTTTCATAGTTATGTTAGTTTACCAGAGGGTATATGGAGATGATACCATGATATAATGGTAGGAATGGAATCTATGGAGATGACAATATATAATATGATATAATATGATATAATATGATATAATATGATATAATATGATATAATATGATATAATATGATATAATATGATATAATATGATATGATCTGTCTATGAGTATAGATTTTACAGATTTAAAGAATCCCTAGTGGCTATGCAAGATACAAGTATTAATGTATCTATCTACATATATGATTATTTTGGATGGATTTATTTTGGTTCATGAACTTTTGCAATGGTTATTTTCTATTGGTCATGGATCAGGTAGCGGTCCATCGTCTAAAAGGGAATACGAGCCCAACAATGATGTCTTGCCGTCTTATATGGTCTCGTCACCTCACATGATACTTGCCAGACATCTCCACAGAAAGACAAACTTGTTGGGTCATTGAATGATATTCATTGAGCATCTGCATGAGGTTATCAGACAATATTTTTCCCTTCTATCACATTTAATATCACATCATACCCTACCAGAAACCCCAGTTTGGTATTGGATCTGTTCGTTTTAGGGTCCCAGCCCCGCCCTGGAACCCCTCCTCCAGTGCACTGTTGACGCCCTGCCCAATATCCGGTGGCAGCGAATGCAGAGCATCACCCAGTAGAATCGCAGCAGCACCTGGAATCTGATGTTTGAGACCATTCTCTGAATGATTGGGTGCTGAAAAAATCACCAGATGGAACATGATGACGAACGAGATGCATCTGTGAAAAGTCTTGAAACCACCAGTTATCCACTGCAGGGAATCCAACTTTCATCTGCTGAAACCTGAGAGTCTGAGAGGTGGCGCACCTTCATTCCTCCACACTGCCGTGGGGCAGTACTGAGGGCTTGGAAAGCGCCCCCCGCGATTCTCCGCGAAGCGTTTCAGTTCCTCCTCCGACACCAATTTTTCCACGGGAAAGTGAGGCCATTGCTCCTCGTGCGAGCAGGAGAAGTTCAAAAACGGTAAAACAACTCAAAATAACAAAGCCAGTCCCAGCTCCCCCCCACAATAGTTGTGTTGTCCTCCAACCCTCCAATTTTGCAGGGTCTCCAACAGACTCTGCAGCCCCTGATGGGTTCCTGCGCATAGCTCTTGAAGCTCTCAACGGTGTCTGCCTCCCAAACCACGTCATCTTCGTAGGTGATGAGGTTCGCCGTGCGCGCGCCAAACTCCTTCCGAGGCTAGGAGGATGGATCTGAAGCGACCTGGAGCTCCATGCCATTGAAGATACCCTGAGCTGAACTCACATAGGTATGGATAATCCATGGTTTTTCCAGGAAATGATCTACGAATTATGGGTTTTCCAGATCTATAATCATTTACATATCTATATTTGGCTATATCTATCTATATCTATCTATATCTATCTACATCTATCTATATCTATCTATATCTATCCATCCATCCATCTATCTACCTGTCTACTAATAGTCTACTAATGTGTATATATATATATATGTATGTATGTACATATATATATATATATGTACATACATATATATATATACATACATACATATATATATACATACATATATATATATGTATACTGTATAATTGTATATTCAAATACACATCTTATGTGTATAGATGTGCATAGATATATACATACAGTACACGTTATATATTGCAAACAAAGCCAACTTCTCCGCCCCTCCTGTGAGACAGGGATCAGCCCAAGCTTCTGCTTGCACTTCGTCTTAGACACACCTCCAGCCAGATGGAATATTATGCGAACAGGAGTTTCTAATTACTAATGGGGAATACAGTGGGATATAACCAATGAGGATGTAAGGAAAACTATGAGGACAACAATGACAAACACAACACAAAGGATAAGAGCGGGAGCAACACGTTTTTCTTGGGGTGAAGTGAAGATGACTAGGGCTTCAGCCCCTTGGTTGTGAAATCTATGGTATTTGCTGTATTTTGTAGGTTTTGATCCATCGCCAGACACCTTCCAAAATGTTGCAAACACCACCCACTAAAGATCCTTTGAGCTCAAGGGGAGTTTAGAGGTCACCAAGTAAGCATCCAGTGAAATCACGTTACATAAATCATGTTAAATCAGCCACAACTCACTGGAAACGATGGGGTGGGTCAAGGAACAACATCCCTACTAGAAGCCCTACTAGAAGCACTGGCTGAGCTGTCCCAATCTGCTCAACCGCGGTACATCAAAATCATGCACCCAGTAGACGTCACAAGTTTCTACAATGTTGGAAAGTCTTGGCTATCCATTGAAGGAAACCTTGGCCGGAAGCTCCCTCCAAAAGATCCAAGGTCCGGTATGGACAAAACCATCAGTCGACTTTCTATCCCCCACCGGTGTAAGATTGCCAGTTCGCCTCGAATAGCATAGAAGCCGTCGCTGGAAAATGCCTCAACCCCCTTTGGAGTTGACAGCTCAAAC
This sequence comes from Symbiodinium sp. clade C Y103, assembly GCA_003297045.1. Classification (NCBI taxonomy): domain Eukaryota; class Dinophyceae; order Suessiales; family Symbiodiniaceae; genus Cladocopium; species Cladocopium sp. clade C. The sequence continues at coordinate 118,922 of BGPT01000600.1, read as the reverse complement.
TCCCCCGGAAGCGTTAGAACTTTGTAACGAAGTCCAGCAGAAGGTGAGCCAAATTTCCTCATCATGGGAGATTGTGACGCAATGGGAAGTGGTAGATAAATTTGCTAACCCTTCCCCCGATACCCATATGACTCATATGACATACATTTTATTTGTATATATATATACTATATATATACTATATATAATTATATATATACTATATATAGTATATATATACTATATTTAGTATATATACTATATATAGTATATATACTATATATAGTATATATACTATATATATACTATTTATACATATATGTTGTGTATATAACCAAGACAAGAAGCATGTCCAATTTTTCAGACCTGCTGTGCAGTGGTGCAGTGTATCAATTCTTCTGAGCCAGGACGTGTCACGCATGATGGCTGAAACCTGCATAAGAGTCTTCATCTGTCTAGTGATCAACTTCATATCCCAGGATCTTCTTTGATTCCTCTCAATCCCCAAGAGACAAGAAAACGGGTCCCCTGCCAAAGTCCACCATGCCCTGCAATCCGAGCGTCTTCACCTCATATCTTCCCCGTTTCCCATCCCATTCCTCCATCTGCTCTCGCACTTGGGAGCGATATCCATCGGCACCCACCAGTAGACTGGCGGACTGTATCCCATCTCCAGTCCTGGGCCCGCCAAACCAACAGTTGGTTCAACAGCTCTGTGACAGATGTATATCCAACTGGAGATCTTGAGTGCGGTTCTTGTTTGTGTTGTTTGAACCCCACAGGACCATCACTATGACTATGACATCAAAATCTTCGTTTGACCTATGCTGCCAGGATTTCCTGACAGCGTGAAACCGCACATCTCTGATAGTTGAGGCAGCTGAGGCTCTTGATGTGGAAACCATTGGCATCACTTTTGATGTCCTGAATATCCGCGTCCAAATGCAGTCCTTGTTCTGATGCAAACGCTCACACATTGGAGGTTCAGGCATCTCTGGTCATGTTGGAGATGAGCAAGCATCGATAAAGAAACGATCAGTAGATCTGGAATCAGGTATAAAAAATCCAACCTCAAATTCTGACAAATGGACCTCTTTTCCTGCAGATAATTGACAAACATGTGCTCTGAACAGGGGCCGCTGACTTGAATCGAAAGGTTCCAAGTTCGGCCACCCCCACCAAGATCAACTCTCCTTCTATTGGCAGCATCCTTCTGCACTGGCCTTTTCATGATCCGCCAACGCTAGGAGATGACTAGCATCATTCCCACAATTTTGACAAACGTTCGGAGTATTCCCTTGATGAATAAAATGCAAACGCTAAGGATACCCTCCACGGGAACGTCAGTGGTATCGGCTTACCACCAGAGGTCCATTCTCTACAATGGTGGTCCCCATCCAGCTACACCATTGATGTCCCAAAATAACTTGGTTTACAACTAGCTTCGCCAGGGTTATATGGGTTTGCCTGGAACTGTTTCTTTGTTGTAAGTGGCAATTTCAACGAGGAAAATTTCGACGATATACAAGACCACTGAAATTGGAAACCATATCCAAAATATCAAGTCAAACGACCCCATATCACGTGGGTCAAAATGACCCACTCTCGACCCAGTTTTGGCCCATCCCAGTTCCGGATCAGCTGCCCAGCTCAAGGGTCGGATGTTCTCACAGCTCTTGGCCGCATCCTGAGAATCAAAGCCGTTGCTCGAAGCCGTTCATTCTCTATTTGTTGTTTGGAAAAATAAGCCAAATGTTGTATATATTATATATTGTATAGAAATATCACCCTATTGTTCTCCATAAGTATCTCTATACAGTACTTAACAGTATCCAAATGTAGTCTATTGTAATATGATGTAATATGCAAAGATGTCCTGTGTTGTCTAAATGCTTCCAAGTTTGAGGGACCGATACCTGAGGAATTTCCAGCCCCTCTGAGATTGGTTGTGAACCGTTCTTGGCCCCCAGGTATGAGTATACAGTCACAGTCACAGCCACACCTACATCCACTAGGTCCCCACTTCTCGGGGCCCATTTTCGCAGGTTCCCAACCAGTTCTCAGTTTCAGTCCACCGAGCAACCAGCAAGTAGCCCACGAACGCATGGCGCGGGATCCAGTAGGACTTCCGATCTGCATCCTGGACGGCTGAGGCTGCTAGGTACATGTGAAGGTGGGGAGATCCCAGTCGAAAGCCGTGATGGTCCTCGGTATACCTGAAATACTGATAAATACTCATCATATTTCCTGTGTCAATTCAGAAGAGGTGTTCAAGTATTTGGATGCTACAAAGATAATGGGCTATTTGTGTCTCACGCCCATTTGTGTCTCAGGACTCTTCTATCTTGGGAACATCTCTCAAGTGCCAACCGAAGAAAATCCCTGGCCACATTCACCCCAAAAAAAATCCAGTATCTCTATGTATCTCTACCCTTCCACCTTTTCCCCAAAAAAAAAACAACCGCACCCACCAGCTCCCCAGACCTCCCCGGGTGGCCTTAATGGGATTCACCCGTTCCGTCAAGCCCTTGGGCGTCAGCACCCCGATCTTCGCGTCCGCCATGGCCACGGCCGAGGTCACCAGGCGTTCGAAGATGGAGAGACCCAGGGAGCGCAGCAAGTGCTGGCCGCGGCCGTCGATCAAATACATGAAGCCCTTGCCTGCAGGAGTTCTTACCCTAGATATATATATATATATATATGTGTGTGTGTGTGTGTGGGGATTTATATAATGTGATTACATCATGTGATTTAACCAAGAAGAAAAAACGTGAGTTGACCTGCAGGGAAATCCCCAAGATAGATAGATACTCAGCAGTGAGGGTGTGAGTTGGCAAATATACCATTAGTATAGTTGGGATAAATGTGTATATCATGGGCATAAAGAACATTGATACATACTGGGGGCCCCATGTTCCTGACCTGCAAGGAGTGGCAATTGCGAACAAGAGGGTGTCTAGCTGGGGGTTAGTTACTTCAGGAAAAAAACTTGACAAATAAAAAGGGAAACTATAGTTGAGCTACGATAGGTAAGTTGGCAAACATAACTCGATTAACTAGGGTTTATGTTGATTACGGTTTGCAAATAAATTTGGGTGAAAGTAAAATAACCAAGAACTAGGGGGTACGAGTAGCACCTTGTGACGTGCATCAATGGATTGATTTCAAATGAATATTTTTTTTCCAAAACAATGCCCTCTGATGGGCTGAAAGAAATTTAAGGGATGTTTTGACCGGAAACTCCTGGCCATCAATGGAGTGGTTTACGATGATTGTTGACGAGACATCTTACAAGAAAATCGTGTTTTGTTTGAACCCCAACTCTGTTGTGGTCCTGCAATGTGTGTCTCAGGATCAACAGATCGATGATGATGTGGAGGATACATCCTTGAACGATAGATCACTTCTACATAATCATATGCAATTATGTTGCTGACCATACCTTGCATCATCCCCATCCCCAAACATCCACCGTTCACATGTGTGTGGCTGAGTTCCTTCAGAACTCACCGACCTGAAATGTTGGCGATTTTGGGATCATTGCCCCGTTTATGGGTTGTCTTAAAAATTGGGTACCAAAAGATTATCATTTTTCCTAATTACTGTTTAGGCGGGAGATGCCATTCTCAGACACACCCACACATCATATCTTCATACATATATATATATATATGTATACATAATTATATATATATATAATTATATATACATATACATGTATACACATACATATTATATATACATCATTATACATCAATATACATCAACATACATCAATGTGGATCCCATATATACAGATATCAAAATATGTCTAAATATGTATATTATATATATATATATATCACATATGTAAATATGCAAATGTACATATATGATACGTATGCATATATACATATGCACATTTTGTAATTGCATGTATATACACGTTTTTTTAGTTTGTACATATCATTATATCCCCAGTAAATCCCAAATATCAGGCACTACATACCCCTCCAAAATATCGGTCATGTCCCCTACTGTTTGATCGCAATGTTGGGGTATACCCCAATCTCAGACACACCCCCAAACATATCTTACAGCATGTCCCAAATGTAGCTAAATTATCGGCATGCATCCCCCATATAGAGGGATATATAAACCATCATCAACAGCCTGTCCGTCCCCCACCTGGGTCGTAGGCGGCCGGATCGCTACTGCGCTCGAAGACCGAGACGGCCCAGCCCTTCTTTGCCAACATGAGCGCAACAGCCAGGCCTGCGGGCCCCGCGCCCACCACCATGGCCTGAGCGTTGGCATGGTGCGACCTGGGGTTGGCTCAAAACTCTCACTTTGGTGGCAAAAATGAACATGTTGACTGACTCACTGACTCAAACAATTGAGCCCAAGTGTCTATCAGATTTTTTAAGTTCCTATTTTTCGATGGTCAAACATCAAAAGAATGATTCTGATGCTTGAACTCCACCTTTCATCAATTCTCTATTCCCGATCCTCCCAAAACTAAGAAACTTAGGTGGCCAGGTCAATATATTCCCCATTCACACCGAAAAAATGGTGTGTTTTAAAGTTATCTTCCAGTTGCCCCCCATTTTTGATGCTTAACCCAAATTTTTGTTGCTTAAACCACATGATTAAACCATGTTCAACCCCCTACAGGGGAAGGCGAAAGGTACGCCTAGTGGGATAAAAACCTTGCTTTCCGCATGGAACTCCGCAGGCACACCTAAGGTGCGCCTGGGCACGCCTACCCATGCACTTCCGCATGGAACTCCGGCTTTCAAGACCACTTTTACAAGATTCAAATGTGCATGCTTCTTGTCAGTTTACCATGGAACTCCGGCTCCACAACTCATGTTTGGGCATGCGGATTGCCTATCAAAGAACAACTTCCATTGTGCAAATCACCATGGAACTCCGCATCCAGAACAAGTCTAGAACATATCTAGGGAGAGTTGTGAGAAGTTCCAAAATCTTCATGAATCCCCATGGAACTCCGCTTCTCAAGACTACTTTTGTCAGGATCTCATGTGCAAGGTTTTTTGTNCAATTCATACTGGAACTCCGGATTCACAAGTCATGTTTGGGTAGCAGGATTGCATGTCAAAGAACAACTCCCACTTGGCAGATCACCATGGAACTCCGCGTCCAGTTTTAGAGGTGGAGAGGCGTTAGAAATTCAACGTTTGGATCCTTTCCCATGGAACTCCGCATCCAGAACTGTCCATCGGTGCCTTTTGAGATCTGGAGCTCGTGGTTGAGATTTGGCAGTGCCCACTGAGCTCAGGAGCTCGCGGTTGAGGAGAAGAGGACAGAGGNTTTCCCCCAACGAAACTCCGCATGAACGACCTATCATTTCCTCAAATATATGTTTCCAACATCTTCCAACAAGTGCAATGAAACCCTGTGAAACCTAAAGCACAATGGATTTGCCAACAAAAGTGACCTATGATCAACTAAAACATGAAGATATATCAACTACTAATTCTTTCTCCCCATGGAACTCCGGGTAGGCACACCTTTCCGGAAATCGTTTCCGAAGCTAAATAGTGGAATTTCATGCAACAGGCACGCCTTTCACCACCTACTGTATCCAGCAAGTTGGTTGACCCAGCATGTTATTTGGCTGAAATGTTCATTCTCCCGATGTTTTTCCAGTTTAACATGACCTGCACTGAGTGGGTTTCCCCATTTCCCCGAATCCTTATTCTAAACGCAAAAAACAGAGAGCTTGGGGCACCCCCATGCAAAGGTTTTTCCAAGTCATTCAACATGTGAAAAAATAACGGTTATATTACCATATACAATTGTTTGCTGCTTTAAGTCGTCTATTTTGATGCCCAAAATCTCCAAACACTTCTTAAACTTACAAAAAAGTTCACTAACAAGACCCCAGCCATGCTGCACCTCCTTCAGCTGCACGCTCTCCCCATCGCTCGCCCGGCGCCTCCGGCAGCGCCCTGCGCGACGCGCCGCGGCCGCGGCCGCGGCAGCCGCCAGCAGCGCGGCTGGGCCGTGGCCCCACGCACAAAAGGCTGTAGAGCGCCTTGGAAAGTGGACAGGGAAGCCCGGGGAACGGGGAAATGGTTGAATGTCAGTAGATGTTAGTAGAGCAATAGGATCCACCATCCCCTAATTTGGCATGAGTCAGTGGTATAAACCATCAGGGGGGGGTTGAGTATTGCTAACAGTATACTATTTGCGGGTGCACCTCTTTGCCTACGCCCACATACCATCGACTCTTCACATTGCCCTTTGAGCTCCCCGTCTCACTACCGTTTCTGCCACGTCACATCCCAAGTATATCTTACCCCACATCTCGCCCAAGAAAATCTCGGTAAAAATAATTTTGGCAAGCACCAAAATCTGCGTGTCCCATTATTCCAACATGATTTCCAGTATTTTGCTTGCCTTTTAATCACTTCATATCATGTCCTGACAGCATACAGCAATACAACCAACGGCGCCCATTGTCTTCGTGCACGCGGGTGCGGTGGTCAGTCTTTCTGTTGCAAACACTTCGAAAGTGTGTTGTCTACATTTCATATCTATTCATATCTAGTGCTATGGTCACGTCTTTAAAAAATAGCTGAAACACATGTGGAAACACTGTGTGCCAATAACGCCCAAACATTTGGGCACCGGGAAAACTTGATCGGCTCGAGAGGGACCTTGCAACCCGACTACAAAATCATTTCAATGCCCTCCATACAGAAAGCTGGCTTTGGCCGCCCGATCACCGCTTCATTTTTTCCGGGCCTTGGTTGAAAACATATGATTGCTGACTGTTGCTTGTATTGCGGTTACCCTCTGGTAAACTAACATAACTATGGAAAATCACCATTTTTAATGGGAAAATCCACTATAAATTGCCATTTTCAATAGCTATGTTAGTTTACCAGACTCTAGCTGGTTACGTCGCCTCTTCGCTTGGAGGAACTGGTTCCCCCGATTCAACAGGGGAAACTAAGCCCACCAGAAACTAGGTCGGCTGATCCTCCAAGTATGGTATGTGCTATGTGTACAAAGACATAGACATACATTATATATATATATTATTATATATTATTATTATTATTATTATTATTATTATTATTATTATTATTATTATTATTATTATTATTATTATTATTATTATTATTATTATTATTATTATATATTATTATTAATATTATTATTATTATTATTATATATTATTATATATTATTATTATTATTATTATTATTATTATTATTATTATTATTATTATTATTATTATTATTATATATTATTATATATTATTATATATTATTATATATTATTATTATTATTATTATTATTATTATTATTATTATTATTATTATTATTATTATTATTATTATATATATATATATAGATAGAAAGATATAGATATATGCTTACATTGAGGGGCTCATCTCCCCTGAAAAATATGCAAATCTCATTGGGGATCATCATCCCATTTCTATTGTTGAAAACAAAACATGTTTGAAGCCACCAATCAGACACGTATGAATTAAGCCCAGTCCCCCAATTTACAATGATATAATATGACATGGGCCCCTGCATGGATCCAAATAATTCCACATGTCACATTTCTGGAAGATCTTGATATTCACATCCCCATCTCCCGCGGGATTTCCATAGATTTCCCATCTCCTTTCCCACTCCAGCCAAGCTGCTCCCCTTCCATGGCAAGAACACCACGGCCTCGACAGGAGGGCCGCAGCCGGCTCCAACCCAGGGCAGACGCCGACCTGGAGTCTGTCAATGGGCTCGCCGGCAGCATCATTTCGAGAGACATCAATGCCAACAGCACCGCAAGTTTTAGAAGCGCTGCATCTGAGGTTTAAATAGTGCAGATCTGTCCTGTGTTTCAATACAAGGATCTTGAAATCAAACATAATGTATCAAACCTGATCTTTCAATGGAAAGCGCATTTGTTCAAGAATTTCCATAGCATCAAGTCCGAGTTCTATGAAATTTGTGGCCTGGGTCATCCTGGTATAGCCTGGTCCTTCCAGCTGCAGCAAAATTGGCTACCCCCATGTAGCGAATCGATATGAACGCTGCAGATGTGCACTTCTCACTTGCAACAAGCCTCCGTTGTCATCATGCCCACAAAACACCCAAGGATGGTTTGCCACCAAAAATTACATCCGAAAAGATCCAAAAGGTATCCAAAAACGGCGTTCTAATTCCCAAACTTCTGTAAACTTCTTAAGATGCCCTTGGGACTCAGTTGTGACAATGTCCCCTTCATCGCCGGCGCAGTGTTTTTTTTTTTCAGGTGAGACTCAGAGGGCGCGCCGGTGGGTGCAGCCAACATCGTCCGAATTGGAACGGGATGTATGGAACGAATTGGATTCTGATCGCTCACATCTACTCACTGCCTAAGTGGAAACATCAACAGCAAAGTTATATATTGTTTTGAGTTATTTTGAGTTGGAAGAGACCTAGGAACTTAGCAGGAAGTTTGATGACTTGTAGGTATAGATTTGATTGTGAACCTACTAGATGCTGATTCCAATTGAATGAATGTATGATGCAAATCCATACAAACCGTTGTTCGGGTGTCAGGCCACAATCTGGATATGCAACCAGGAGAAACAACGTGACCTATTGCATCCTGTTGCTATTGCTATATAGCTATATTATGCTGATGCTATGTATGTCAGTATAATATATGTACATAGAGAGAGAGAGAGGGAGAGAGAGATGCATTTTGCGTGCTTGATGGCCAGCCTGATATAGCCTGATACCCAGCCACACTTGCAACAGCCTCACAGCGCTCAC
>BGPT01000600.1:64838-89611 GCA_003297045.1 Symbiodinium sp. clade C Y103 | reverse complement strand
CCAAAACCTGATGCTGGAGATCACCTGCTTGGCAAACAAAGGTGCAAGCACGGACTAGTTCCAGAGGCTTCTCTGAATTGACTGGCATGCCTGGTGGTACTGGAAGCCATTTCAAACTTCACATGTCAGATGTCATCACAAGGACTGCGCGTGCCTGGTTCACATCGATGCGCACAGCTTTCGGCACTTTGTCTTTTCTTTTCCCCTTTCTGCTTACCAGCTCTCTTCTGTTGTTTCTTGCTGGCCTTAGGCAACGGAGAATTATTGACACTAAAAGAAGCCAGGAAAGGTGCAAGAAAGGTGTTTCAGAAGACGGTCAAGAGCATTATGAACTTCAGAGCACGTGGAAGACCCCTTGAAAACACAGATATCCGCATGCGTGCATGGTTGAGCTGCTGATGAAGTCATAAGGGTCCGATGCAGAGAAGTTGCTCAATAGGCTTGCAATTGACGTTCATGCGTGTCCTCTCCAGCATTTCACGATACAACACCAAAGCACATTCAGATCATGTAACAGCTTTACATGCCACCAAGCACTTGTGGTTTGGAAGCAAGATGCTTAGAGACATGCTAAGCTTTGGATGAAGATAGTTGTCCAATGGCACAAGCCCCACATCACAGGCTCTCGATATCGCATCATTTCATCTATGCATACATGGGATATCACAATTTGAAAACCTATCACTGCCGCCCGATATGGTCAAGCCGGCTGGCCTCATACGGCCTCTTCTCATCATCACTCATGCCTNTCACAATTTGAAAACCTATCACTGCCGCCCGATATGGTCAAGCCGGCTGGCCTCATACGGCCTCTTCTCATCATCACTCATGCCTCTCCAGCGCTGTCCACAGAGCTTCATCACCTCCACGGTCGGGTTTCCAGAGGTCACCTCCGTCTTGAGCGATGCGCGATTCTGCGCCAAGAACTGACCTTAGACACAATGTCATACCGCGTCAGGAAACCACCGGATGCAGCAGCATATGCAAAGCAAGATTTGCATACCAGGCATTGGAAAGATAAACTATAGTGCAGGCCATTCTGAGAATAATATTTGTCTCTGCGTAAAAAAATGTTACAACAAAATCCTAAGAACGGGAGAAGCCTATTGNTGGAAAGATAAACTATAGTGCAGGCCATTCTGAGAATAATATTTGTCTCTGCGTAAAAAAATGTTACAACAAAATCCTAAGAACGGGAGAAGCCTATTGGATAGTAAGATAGGAATACAGACATGGAAATCCATCAGCACCATGCAACCATTCTCCTTTAAATTGCAACCAGGCGCCGAATGCGCCTCCAACAGGTCTTACGACCTCTTCATCTTCTTCTACATCGGGGCTTTCCACTGCAGCCACCTAGCAGCTTTGAGCTAAGATTCGAGAAGGTTGCCACAGTTTTTTTNGGTCTTACGACCTCTTCATCTTCTTCTACATCGGGGCTTTCCACTGCAGCCACCTAGCAGCTTTGAGCTAAGATTCGAGAAGGTTGCCACAGTTTTTTTCCGTCACACAAGTCATCGAGGCACACCTTATGGTGCTGACTTGTGGTGACTTCGCATCTTGTTAGAGACTCACTAGCTCTCCAGCTCTGCCTTTTTCTTCTCTTTCTTTTTCTTCAACTTCTTCTCTTGCTTTTCCTCCTGTTAACTCAGTGACACGGGAAAGGTCTGACAAATTCAGGTCACGGTCATCAAGTGCTACCTGACCCGGTAGTAAGTGATCTAAATCGTGGTCTCAACACCAGCAATGGCATTTGATATGAATTTCATTTCGGCTCCGTGGATTTTTAAACCGTAGAGCGCATAAGGCGCCAGATTGCAGGAACAGAACTCAGGGCTAGATCTGCCACTTGCAACGGCTCTCCGGCGGCTTCGTTTGCTCGTCGTCTTCAGGCATCACCCTCGATCATGTACATCTTATCATGCAAGATGCAACAAGAAACGAACCTCGGTAAAAGATACGCAACATTCTGGGGCAAGCACGGCGACGTGTCCCCAACATAGACCTACAAGCTTTGCATCAGAGACAGTTACGATTCCATTTCCATCCAACGCACGGCATCCTGTATCTTTTGCTCCACCATGGATGCAGTGTCACGGCTCTATTTGTGTAGCACTGATGTCACGGTGCCTCCATGGTAGGAGCAACTCTGCTGTACACAAGAACATACGCCTTACATACAGATCAGACAAACACGAAGAGGGCTACATCCGATGCTAACAAATGACTCCTGGGAACTCTGTTTATAGCCCCGGGCATTCTTTCCCAGAGAATGTTTCTCGCTGGCCTTGACCTTAGCTATATGCTCTGCAAATCAATTTGGTCCGTAACATTCCTTTCTAGTTATGCCCACAGACAGCTTGCAAATGGTGAATTTGCGGCCGCACCAGCAACACTGACTACGCGTTCAAAATCCGACGCGCTCACACGAGCAACTGGTGCCTGTGAGTGCAGGACCACTTCCACCGATGAGTCGTTCACACGTAGCCAGGCGTTGGTCTCTGCGCTCCTGCATTCCCAGCGGCAGCTGGTTAACATAGATTTGATGAGATAATCTGAAAAGCTCTGGTCAGATGCCATGGGGTCACATGCAAATGTCACCCATCATCCGGAGATCTATGTCTTCGGCTTTGCTGCGTGCACACTTACTCTGCACATGACGTCAGGCTCTTTGTTTAGGCTCTGGCCAAACTTCGGTTGTGTAGTGGCCCTCTTGGTGATTTATAGCCTCGTTCACACAGCCCAACATCGACTCCATAGTTGATGAAGGCTTCATTCACTGTCTTTCGTCAACATATCACGTTAGGCAAGGACAGAAACGAGTTCGTAAAGCTGCGGTTCCTCCGGGGCAAGCTTCTCTCTCTCTCTCTCGACCAAGCCTGACAGTGGCGCATGTAGGGGGCCAGGTCAAGTCGTTGGGACGTCCTGTGCTTCGAAATTTGCTGTAATGGCTCGATAAAACTAAAAGCGTGAATTGTTCTTCTGAGCTCCTAAGGCATGGACTGAATAAGTTACACCGCTGATCTCTAATTACGCATGTTCTTTGAAACTGACATGGATCAAGGCCCAAGCTCTAGTGCTGTGGAAGATCTTTCTGGCGCTTGCCTGGCTCCCTGCCGATCAACTGGCATAGAACTGGGAGTTGTGATAGACGTCTGGGCCGCCCACTTTTCCGAATCGAACTGAGCACGCTGCAACTGCAGAACCAACACCTGGGTTGTACCCAGAAGAATTCAAAGGACATGTCGTGTAGATGCTTGGAAATGCGTGTATTTCACCGAGCTGCCGGAGGAAGATGCCCGATGCAAAGCCGCTTCATGGCACCCACCTTGCCACAGGGGTCGCACCTGCATGCCACGCAATGCAAATCGAAGGTTCTAACAAAAGTCGAACAGGCTGCAGCGATCCTGCCTGAAGTCTCTCATCATCTCTTTCGCCGTCCATGTTTCGAGCGCCAACTGCCAGGATAGCTGCTTGGTCATAGCTAAACGGGGTGTCACGACAGTTGCGTCCGGATCTTGAAAAGTCAAGAGGAAAAGTCTCCATAGAGAAGAGTCCCCGTAAAGTCCCCGTAAAGAGGAAAAGCCTCCATAGAGAAGAGTCCCTGTAAAGTCCCCGTAAAGTCTCCGTAAAGAGGAAAAGTCTCCATAGAGACGTAAAGTCCGTAAAGAGAAAAAGTCTCCATTAGAGAAGAGTCCCCGTAAAGTCCCCGTAAAGAGAAAAAGTCTCCATAGAGAAGAGTCCCCGTAAAGTCCCCGGAAAGAGAAAAAGTCTCCATAGAGAAGAGTCCCCGTAAAGTCTCCGTAAAGAGAAAAAGTCTCCATAGAGAAGAGTCCCCGTAAAGTCCCCGTAAAGAGAAAAAGTCTCCATTAGAGAAGAGTCAGTAGTGGCGAAGTTCTAACTTCGTGGCGAAGAAATAGTCCATAGTTAAGAAATAGGTCTATTCGGGGTTAAGAAACATCTACTTCGGGGTTAAGGAATACACAGTTCGGGGTTAGGAGGGTCCCTGATACCAAATTACATAAATCACCCATGAAATCGATATCTTGGATGTTCACCATTAATCATCTCAAAATAATCGCGGGTGAAATTCATCGCCCAGGTTTGAAACGCCCGCCTGCATGGTCAGTTCCCACTCCAGCAAGTCGACATCTCGTCTGTCTACCTGGCAGTGGTCGGTGAAACCGATGAAATTGTGATAAATGACAGGCCAAAAAAAGGGAATCAACTGACCAAAGTGGGTTAGGTTTAGAGTTGAATTGTTGAATTATGATGGCTAAGCCAGTAAAGATGAGATTTGACCAAGCAAAATGGTGATTTAAGCGATTTAATACCATTAAACATTGGGATACAATGAGACAGGCGGGTACAAAAGCATAATAGGATATCATTGGATTGTTTACCACCCGTATGATATGGCTTCGTCCAGAACCGGGCCAATAGATACAGCAATCGGCGATTTGGCTAAAGCATCGCAACTTGGCCCAGGCTAGAACTCCTGAATTCTCGGCCGAGTTGTTTTACATTTCCTACCAACAAATTCCAACAAATGGTATCCAAATGGTATCCAAATGGTATCCAAATGGTATCCAAATGGTATCCAAATGGTATCCATCATCATTGGCATCATCCACCACCTTCAACCCCTTGCTGAACCAGACGTCCACCCTGCTACCGCGCTACCCGACCGCTCCGTAGCAATCGATGCCTTGCAAGTGCCCAAATGTGGTGAGCTGGCCTTGGTGTCAATCTTAGGGTGGGGTACTTGGGATGAGCCCATTTCAAAGAAGATAACTCTCGAAGATGGGGGGAAGGGGGACGGGGGAAGATGATCTTTCATTGCAGGATTTAGAGATTTAGATATGAATGAACAGTGTCAGTCATTGAAAACAAGGATGGAGGGCACCAACCAAATCGGGAGATTTGGGAAACTCCAAACAGTGGCTGCTAAATGGACCCATTCTTGAGACCCATCTGATGGTGGGATGTTTGGTTCCCACTTGGGCTTTGATTTGCCATCACCAAAAACGTCATTTCAGAATATTTCAGAGTTTCCCGAAGAAATGTAAGAACAACTTATTCCAATGGGGCGATATCCTCGGGCAGTTCATGATCTACAAGCCCCAAGTGTTGCCAGAGGTGTGTAAGAGAAATCAAATATTCCACCTGACCTGTGAAAAACATCCATGGAAGTGGGAAATGTATGAATACGTCTCCCAGAAAAACGATCTCCCTTCGTGAAAATGGGGAAATCATCACTTCCGTGGGTTATTTTTGAGTATACCCCGACCTGAGCCTTCGCTTCACCGAGATGCAAATTTCACCCGCTCGTTGCTGTCAAAGAGGAACAAAAAGAGAGGAGGCAAGCCTCATGGGAAGATCCCTCAGGTCAGCTTCAGTTCCAGGGCTTCCCCAGTCGGACTCCAAAAAACATGGGACGGCCTTTGGGGTCCCAGCACCTGGGGATTCTGGGGTGAGGTTCTGTGGTTATGGACCATGACTGATGTTGAGAAAATGAAATGTTTATTCCATTCTTCTTGGCCTCTGGGTCATCTCGGGTCATCCCTAAATCGCTTTGGAAAGTCCTTCTCCAAGTGATGGCATCTAGTCACTACTACTCACCGTGGAGCATCATTCGATGATTCACAACCCAAACATTGCAGTCCCTGAGAATGTCGGATTTTGCACTCCAGACGCTCTGTCACATGGGAACGGCAGTCTGCTGAAGGATTTTAGAGGTTCCTTATGTTTGAACAACCTCATTCATTGCCGGCAAATGGGTCCCCGGCTCAGGGCGCTGATGATCATGGCATGGACCTCATGGCATTCACACATAGACCTTCCCAAAAATATATGGAACCCTTCCTAAATGAAGAGATCCACTGCCAAATCGCATGTTTTTTTTTTTTGAAAAAGGGGGAAGGGGTTGATGTAGATCCACTCTTGTTGTCTTTTTGAGGAAACACTGCGCACTGAACTACGAAAATCATCCAGCTGGTGAGAAGTGATAAATCCCGCCATATTGGTTTCTCTGAAAATAGGGCACCCCAAAATCCCATGGTTCCATCATGCTCCCTGTTGAAAATTGCCATAAACTGGGGCATCCAACATCTCTTAACACACCCCCATATCAGATTGTTGGCTAAAGTTCATATCCCATTACATCTGCTTACATCCCATTATATCCCAATTTTGGATAATTTTGGTAGGCTTCTTAAATCATCTTAAATCCACATTCTCAGTGGAACCCGCCGCCGTATCTGAGCCGTCTCACAAGGCCGAACAGCTCCCGGGAGGACCAGTACCTGCCACGATTGAAGTAGAAAATGGGTCAGATACGGGGGTGTGTCTGAGAAAGGCTAACACCCCCAAATGACTAATTCAATAGGGCTTGACTGTGGATTTACCGGTGCTCAAGTTTCAGGCAAACCCACATGTGATGAGAAACCGACCAGTCATTTGTATGGAAATGTCAGACGCGGCTGTCTCACAACTGATTCTTCAATAATGAACGATTAGAAGATTCATGAGCAATGACAACGAGTATTCAGAGAATAAACCCAAGCGGTAGCCCCAACAACAAGGAAAGAGTGACAGCAGCCACTGAACACCTAGTCTCAAGTTTGAACCTTCAGGAGTCTTATCCCCGAACCCACCGGACCCCTTCAGTCATACGCCATGGACAAAAATTGCGTCACAGAACGTGTCCAGGCGGGTCACAAGCCTGGTTACTGTACCGTGACCGCCGTGACACTATCGAATTTAGAATTTGGATCAGCAAAAGCTCCCCGACTCAGATGATCCTGCGCCGACCCTGGAGCATTGGCTTGCGCAGAAAGATCCACCAATGCATAATTAAATATAATTAAGGAGGCAGACATAACATTGCCAATTTTCCGAAGCGGAGGATGTTCAGAAACCTCCGGAGGATGTTCAGAAACGTCCACCTCGCCGAAGCGCTCTTCCAGCCTCTTAAGTATGGTCTGCTGTTCCTGGAGACTGAGATGTTGCTGGAAGTGACCTTTGTGGCCAACTCTGGCCCATGCTTCCCACCCTCCTTGCCTTGAAGCCTCACTGGAACCTCCAAAGACCTTCCGCAACCTCCCGCAACCTCGAACTTTTGGAACCTCCTGGAAATTCCGAAACCAGCCCCGAACCCGCACCAGAAGCCGCTCTTAGGGAATAAGATGGAATACATATGAATACATGGATATTCACGTTATCAAAAAAACCATCAACAAAGCGTTGGAATATCCCAAAATGGCTCTGATTCTTTGACTGCGCCATCGACCGACCCACTGGCACCGGTCATTCTCGTGCTCCTTCGAGCTTGGCTCAACCTGGACAAGGGGAATTGACAGCATCAAGCCTGTGTGGCTTCCAAAGGTTCAAACATCACCAAGGAATGCCATCGAATGCGGATCCAGCTGATGCATTCCAAGTCTCAATCATCTCAATATATCTTTGAGATTCTTTGAGTGGATGATTGAAGGGAAAAACAGACTGTGGAGTTCATCGCAAAAGCTTCTTTCTCCCAATATCTACAAAAGTGCCAACATATCCAAGAAACAATTTACGCTCTCAGGCTTAAGTAAAACAAACGCCATTTCAAGGAGGTTCCCTTTCAACGGATATGTGGTACCTGGTGTTACCACATGTCCGTTCCGCCGGGGGTGCCACCATTTTGCTCCACCATGGAAACGAAACGCCTCGACGCCAGTGGGATAAATCCAAACTGCGCCGGTTGGGACCCACTGATTCAGTTTTTGGTCATGTTCTTTCCAACGATGTTGAGTTGATACTATCGCATGAATTTCAATGCTTAATCAAAAATCAGCATTTCAACCAGCATTTCGACCTACATTTCGATGGTTTTTTTGATGAAATCCATTGCCACCGAGGTACAGAAGATATAGAAAAGCACCACCCAGATCTGCCAGGAATTTCGGATCACAAGGTCGAAATTGCGGGGCGTCGTCTCGACAAAAACAACGCTTTGAAATGTCCATTGGAAGCTCGAGATTCTCAACATTTTTCAGCTGATGCATTGAAAAATGCTCTCTGACAGTTACTTACTGGTGCTTAGTAGGGAATGGGGGAATGACCTATAATAACCATTGATAATCATCCCATTCTCCCATTCCCTACTAAGCACCAGTAAGGTGATAAACCCAGCTCTGAAGACCCCAAGTCGCTTGCAGCAAGTCGCACTGGGCCCCGCACGAGCGTCCAACCTGCAGCGCTCCAGAAGAGTTCATGGTAGCCATCCACATCACCCAGCAACCTGCGACCACGGACCAAAATGGCTTTGTCCAAACATGGGGGATACTCGAAAATGGTTATTTTGAGGAAATTTTGCTAGAAGATGAGGGTTGAGGATAGAAATTGTTGTTTATCAACTAAGAATGTTTGAGAATGAAATATCAAATCCTCCCAAATTGGTGAAGTTCCGTGCCGGGAACGGAGAAAAGCACATCTTTACAGAACGTGTCGAGTTACATGTCTTGGCTCAGGGTCACTTCCAGGCAAACCATTTGGCCATCCCTGAGCCGTTCACACACCGGAGTTTCTAAAGGTTGGAAAAATTCGGATAGTCTGGCAGGCCTTGCTTCTCCGGCTTTACGTTATCAGCCAATTCACTATGGAGAACTGGAGTTCACTGTCTCCCCAGCAGCGTACGACTTGAGGCCAACTTGAAGCTGGCTGAAATTCAGGACACCTCGGACATCCGACTGCCTAGCCCAGGTGGCCTGGGAGACGACATCAAACCTGCCATGGATTCCAAAAAGATCTCAGGAATCTCAGGTCGAAGTCCACTTTCCAAAGTGAAGAAAACTAGCAGTTATCCTCATATTCCCGTGATTCCTGCTGGGCCTGGCGAGGACAAAGTCGTGAAATTTCCGAGGGTGATGTTCAGCCTGCCGGTGTTCCAACAGTGGGCCAATTAGATGGTGGGATAGCTTCAGGTTCCACGAATGGCGGGGATCATTCAAAAAGTGATCAAGATGCCAGAAAAAATGCCCGGTATTTTTGGAGCTTCTATCCTTGGAGCGGATACTGTCCTTGGGGACCGATCAGCAGCTAGGCTGAGAGATCGAGCCTGTAAAGCTGCCCAAGGATCATACGAAGGTGAGGGCCACTTCCTGACACATGGCACATGGGTCATTCCAACCGACCCTGGTCGCTATTGGATGTCTACATTCATATGATGATGTTCTCTTGGGTTGCCAGGATGGTCTATCACAATACTTAATATCATATTATATCATCTGATACTATCTTAATATAAGTTCATATCATATGATATAATATGAATATTCATATCATTTGATATCACAAAATTTCTCGGCCCAGGTTGTTTGCCTGTGGCCAACTTGTTGATTGAAATCTTCAACCGTGATGGTGTTAGGTGTTAGATGGTGTAGGATGATGTTTGATGTTAGATGGTTAGACAATGTCAGCTGTACCAAATCATTTTTTACAAAAAATCAACCATAGTAAATATACTTTTGCATGATATACCATCTATGTCTGTGAGGACAAAATCAATCTTCATGAATCAAACGGTTACTCCTTCACCAAGCTAAAGGTCACATTGGACATGTTAAAACCCATCACTTGTGGTGAGGTGCACACGGCGACTGACACAGGATCCAACCAGCCAGAAATGGGACATTTTTGAACCAACAGGATCTGGATCACTGAAAATCTGCGTACTCCTACGAAATTCACATGTTTTCATACGAAATTTTGCCTGTGATGTTGATCACACCATTGAGACGGTTGCCGACCGGTGGGCTGCCACCTGAGCTGCGGGCATCCGGCCTCACCAACTGCGGCCATGCATGTCCCGCGGGGATTTGCGCGGGATGGGTGGGGAAACCACCACTCGCGTGACGTAGATTGGGGGTTCGGTCCACTGGCAAAGACGGTTCGGGGTTCACCCGGATTCTCTGGGATGCTTGGAATGAATGGGAACAACCTGGCAGGTCATGAAACATCACAAGCTGAGCTTGAAAATTGACTAACTTCCCTTGCAACATGGAGATTTCAAAGAAAAAAAAACACTAAACTTGGCCACAAATAGGCCCAGAAGCAGGTCAGCATGGATGATGTCTCTAAGGATTTTGTTCACGCAGGCATGTGTTTACCTTTACCCCCTCTCTGCTGGCGGTTGTATCCAAATCTATTCCTCTGTGCGTTGACTCCGTCTCTCATCTTCAGCGTCCCCAGTGTTGGCACTGAAAGCATCTGGGTGTTTCCTAAAATGAGGGATTCCCCCAATCACTTTGTTCCCCCGAGAAGCTGGTTTATCGGGTGAGTTTGGTTGCCAATGATGTTATGTGTTGGGGCTCCAACGCTGATCAGGGATGCCCAACCAGTTGATATTCACGTAAAAATGGGTGCAGTATCCAAGCGAAATTCTAGATATGATTGGATTGTCCCAAAATCATTGATACTTTGCAACTCATGGTTGGTATCCCAACTATTGATCAACATGTATGTCACAAAAAGCCACTGCCTCTCTTCTTGAATGAACACCTTCGCAGTGCGACTTCTGGCGCAACATGTTTTCTGGCACCATTTCGCCGCCGTTCTTTGGACGCGTGCAAAAGCCTTTAGGACATTGGCAGCCACTGCCACCTTGAAACCAGGACCAGTTCAGGCCCATTCCATGGTGGCAGGTGGGGACAATTCCTCCAACCAGGAGTTGTACCTCCTTGAGGATTTCTGCAAGAGTTCAAGAGCTATGACTGCGAGCCCCCCATGCACCGCTTGGCTTACACATGGAAAGAAAGAACATTTCTCATAGTCATTCAGATACCCAGACTTGAAAATCTGTCGAACGAATCCCCAGATCTCCCCGATGTAGAGATCGCCAACAAATCACCAAACCTTTCAACCTCACGGCCCCACAGGGCGCGGCTCGTCGTCACAGCGTCGTCCGCGCGGCCCCTGTGGATGAGAGGTTGGTGGGACATCCAGTTGCGACTTGGATCTGGAAGAATATGAACATTGAGCCCTGGGTTTACACCATCCTCAAGGACTCACCGGTGACTATTACAGCTATTAAGTAGTAGACCCTCCAAAATCGAAGGTTTATGGCACTTGGGGTACCAAATTATGACATACACAGGAACGATTTGGTCCACTTCGTCCCAACGTTTTGCCCCCCTGCCTAGTGCTTCAAAGCTTCTGAAGGGCAAGGATGGCCTGCTGCTGATGCGGCTGATGCTGAGGGTATCAACCCACATCCTGTATTTCTGGGCCGGCTCCAAAGTTCCAAGTTCAATTTCCACTTCACCAACACAAGATGACGTCATCGCATTGAATGAAATTAGATCCATCTTTTCGGATCAACCAGAAATCTATTTGGGTGTCTGAGAATGAGCTATACCCCCCATGATTTTGGCCATCCTGATGGGGAAACGGACCGACGCACCTCGCAGGCAAAGGAACGTGCTCTTGGCTTAGTGGGGTGACCGCTGCAACCTTGGGAGAGCTGCAGGGTGTATCGTCTCCAGTTGGGGTGCCTATGTCAATTCTGAAGCCATCCCTATCTCTTTGGCTTCAAAATGGCCTGAAATCGCAAAAATTGGAGTGCTGATGGGCAGAAATCTGCTGATTTCAAAGGATATGTAGAACAAGACCTATCAGTTTGCGGCTCTCATCCACCTGACAACTTCTCGCTCAACCAGCTTTTTGTCGCAGGGTCCCCCTCGGAAGCTCATCCAACCTGGGCTGCTGAGTTCAACCCCTGTGGTTGTGCAGAAATTATGGGGCATTTAACCGTGAAAAACGGCATATAATATCAACCAACAGTAGAAAGAAAATAGTGTGCTCTCTACAATCAAGGATGCTATTCGGGCATGAAGCAAATATATAGGTTTGGGCCGCTACTACACCATAAATCACATCATTTGACTTAGAACTGCTCCAAAAAGCGAGGGTTCAAGGCCACAAGTGGAGGGTCGGTAGTCAAGTAACGCATCGGCGAGGTTGAAGAAACCTGCTGAGACTCCTGGGGGGAATTCTGGCGTAAATTCGGATTGCCGGTTTCAACCGGGGGAAATTGATCAATGGCGACAAAATAGCAACAGTTGGTGTTAGTCACTCAGAAAACATCAGGTTGTCTGAAAACAAGGTACCCTCAAACCCAACTATTGCTTACAGTATCATCATGTTTGCCATTAGAATTGCCACTTTGCGTTTACCCCATTTTCCAACCCAGTTTCACCCAGCTTCCTGTTTGCATCTGCAAAAAAAGTGCGCCACACAGTGGGTCAAAGATTTTGAAACAATATTTAGGCCCAAACAGACATGTTAGCAACATACCCCCAGGCATACTGCCACTGGAGACCTCATCTTCAAACTGTTTAGTACTTGATCATCCCACGCATCGCAACTGTTTCGTAACTGTAGGTTACAACAAGGTTTATCAACTTCACCACGAATCGTCCTGGGATGATCTCCCTCAGTAAACAAACAGAAAGACCAACCATGTGTTTCTTCTTCCAAAACTCCAATGGTAAAGAAACATCATTTGGAAAACCCAAGTGTTCTGGTGCTCTGGTGACTTGAATCATCCCCATCCCAAGTTTTCAACCCCTCCGCCTGAACTCGGCGGAAGCGGCCGCTTCTTTGGCGGCGCGGGTTTTTCATCAGCCTGGCTGTAGACCTCCAGGGCCCGCAGCGGTAGGGACTGGTTCCCAAGAATCGCAGAAGAAAACGAACATCTTGCAGAAAATCATACCTTTCTGATGGTCACAACGCTAAAATCCAGTGAAATCCTGCGATTTTCATATATCATATCAATGAACTGGAGGACAGGGGCTTAACCATCCAATTTGAGGGGTCAAGAATTTTACAGTAAGCAAAGGATGAAGGGCGCTGACCGCAGTTTCAATTGCAAGCCACCCGACTGACCAGGGATACAACCATCCATTTGTCTTAGGAAACACAGGCAAAAATCACAAAGACGGGAAATCGAGAGGCCGCAAGTCATGCTTCCTGAAGATTCATCAACCATGGATTCGTGCAAAGTCTGCCCTGTTGGGAATGGGAATTCCGGTCATCAGTCCTTCAGCACGGCATAGGGAGGAACCACTAGCCCTGCCTGGCGCATGAGGGCATTCTCAGCCAGCATTCTCTGCTGATTGCCATCGTTGAGCCGCCAAACGTGTATACCTGCAGCCCGTCTTCCAGGATTTGGCTATACGCCTGAAATCTATGGAACTTTTTTCAATAGGCCATTGTTTTTGAGAGCACAATTCACATCTTGGGCACCGGGTTCCCACTTCAACTTTCAGCAAATAAAGCCAGCATTGCAGGTTGAAAGTGGTGACTCATCTGGAATCCTTCGCTGCTCTCGCCGTTTGTCCCATGCTTCTCCATGAGTTAATACATCTGCTAATTGTGGGAAACTGAAAAAGGCCCACAAATTGTCACAAAACACCATGTTTTTTTGTGGGCCCCAGTCATCATTTCCAGTTCTCAAGTGCTACTAATGGATGAAACATGATGAAACTATAGGATTGAAATTGGATATTCAGGTGATTCATGGGCCTTTTCCACATCCACTTCTGGGTCACCTTCCAAGTGCTGCTGCTCCACCATCTCCCGTGCCGTGTCCAGGGAGATCTCGCCATCACAGTTGAAAGGACACCTGGAGAGGGGTGAAATCAGTAGATGAACCATAGGATTTTCGGGGATTCACTAGGCAATCTATGGGATTCCATGGATCAAATGGGTCATGGGAATATCTGGATAGGATAGGTCTGTGCCAACATGCTGGATTTCGGCCCCAGTTTTCGCCATCAAATGGGGAAAATGTTGATCCATGACATTCCACGTATCGACCCAGCAATGACGGGGATTCTGAATTGACTGGGACTATTCATAGGATGATGTACGTTTGTCAAAATTAACATGTATCAACCACAAAAAATATCATGACCTAAAGTGCTGACTGGAACTCGGACAGGATTACTAACCAATTCCATGAACGACCTGGTAATAAAGTAATTACCATTCCCCGGAGTTTCCATGGACTTTTTAATCCTCTCCAATTCGATGTCCCGCTCCGTTGCGTCTCCAAGGAACACTCCCACGAAGACCTGACCAACCAGCAAAGGATTGTGTTTTTGTCTCCGCGAAAAGCGGCTTGAAAAGTTGTGCTGCACATCATGGTTCATATATATATATATATATATGTACATATATATATATATATATGTATATGTATGCTGAACATACATAGATCTATATAGGTAAATAACTGTATGTATAGACACATATATACATACATACATACATATTCAGATTACATACCCCGCAAATCGGAAACGTCATTCTACATCCCCTTGTATGGCAACCAGGCCAAAAAATGACTTACCAAACTACTGGTGGGATTCATCCAATCTATCTTGGCTGTGCAGCAAGATGTTTGAAACATCTGCCTACCCTCCAGCAATCGAATCTGGCCATGGGAAATCCACCATTTAACTCCGTCTATAGATGGTTGTCCATAGGGATTCGCCAGCCATGTTTGATTGTCAGAGGTGTACCCCTGAAGTTGAGATTTAGCAACGTGAAACCACGGAGATCGGTGACCCACCTTGGAAGAATCGAAAATCTCCAAGTACTTTGCAAGGTTCACCTCGATGCAATTGATGGGTGGCTAGGCATGAAACATGCGCTCCAGGGGTCACACAGCCGAACTGCACCACAACAAGTCCGAAAGCGCCCCAGAGTTTCTAGTGTCGAAGGTTCACCCTAGCCCCATACCACCCCAAGGAAACGTTTCGGGACATACTCAGCCTGTTTGGGCAACTGAATCTCACCGCAGCCGATATTTTTGGAGGTAGGTAGAAGCTGCGGCGCAGTCATCGCAACACACAAGGAGATCTCCATGTTCGATGATGAAATCCAACATCTTTCCATCACTTAAATCACCAATTTTTTAGGAGGTCCTTCCCTCATTCCATGAATCCCAGTGGCTCCCGGAGTGTAGCTCTGCAGGAAGACGTAGTCCGTCAGCGAGTTGGTGCCCTTGAGATACTCCGCCTCAATGGTCTGTTGGATTTGTGATTCCAAGACCCTCCAAATGTCCCCCTTTTTGGGTAGGGAAAGGTCGGAGAGGGGTGCCCCACTTTTGGGAATGGCTTAAACTTGGACAAACTTCGACAACTTAGCTCCGCCGATGAATTCGATGAATTCGTCACGACCTGCGGGTCCCATCCCCGGTGCTCCCACAGGGAGCCAAATGTCCAAGGCGCAGTACTCGGAGAAAGACCTATGCCGCGCCCTTGTCGTTTGCCATCCTTTGTAGGACGCAACAAAGGCTGGACTGAAAAGGGGTGACCAGTCAATTGTTGAAGTGTTGAGGAATGTTCAGTTTCAGGGGCAGCCTAGTTCTCTTGAAAGAATGCTTCCAGAAGACACATGTCAAACATATTTCCTGAAAACAAATATTATATATACATATAACCCCTCAAGTTTCTTCAAGGTGTTTATGATGTTTATGTGTGTAAGAACGAAAAAAACAACATAGAAAAAACCATCTTTCAACAGCTTTCAACCCCCGTTTTGGCAAACCTGTTTCGCCGAGGCACACGAAAAGCCTTGGCAAGCTTCACCAACAGCCGGGGGTACCTCTCAGATGGGGCACCTCTTAGTGCTCATCATCCAACCCTCCTATTTCAACCGTCAAAAAAAGATACCACAAATAGGATCCTACAAAAATAGTGATAGATAAATTCATCTTTTATCTTTTTTGGGAGGTGAGATAGTCATCCCAGAGAATTGCTGTGTAAGCCAAATGTCTTAACACTGACCAAAGAGCTGGATGTCTTTGGCTCCGGTGAACCGTTTTGCTTCACTGTTGGTTTGTAGTGGGCATGCGCGGCATGCTGATGGAGGCCTTTCATGGAGATAATGGTACATAGTGGTAGATAAAATCTGCAAAATCGATAAGATAAATACCCACTTGTCCTCTTTCCTGGCAATGGCAACTGCCCTTGTCTACAAATGGTGGTGATGTTCAAATGTCAGGATTGATTCCTGTTGGTTGAGCCAACTGATACTAGTGGCTTACAATGGGGTGCGGACCCACAACAAACCATCCAACTTTGCTCTCAGGAAATTTGAGCATTGTTACATAGACTGTAGTACGTGGGTATGGGTCGAAATCAAATATGAGGAGATTTGCAACAAGAAAAAGACCAAAAGTCACTAGACCCCCAAAAACCCTGCAGCACAGCCATAGGAGCACCAGTGCATCACGTTGGTGCCTTCGTAATCCAAAACGTAAGCGCTCAAGTTGTAGTGTTCCAGAAAGGCCTGGACCAATCTCTGCTGAGGAGATCCGCCGGTTCTTAGATGCCCCCAGTGCTCCCAGCTCCGGCCAAGTGGCGTGTACTTTGGTGGCATAGCCTGGCGGTCACCGTCCCCGGTTTTGGGATGTCGATCAAAAGTGAGGACAGAGTCAACTATGCAAATGAATGCAAATATCACCAACCAAAAATCCCGAAATTCCAGCCTCAAGCTTGACATATCCATCTCCGCACCCCCCAAAAAACTTCCCCAGCCTTCCAGTTTTTCATCCGAGACCTGCGGGCCAAGGGCACCCAAGCTTCCACCCCAGGTCTCCAAGGGAGCCTCCGAGTCGCCTGAAGCCAAGAGGCTGGCACCAAGAGATGGGGAAAAACCGCCAGGTACATCCGGAAAAAATATGGGTCAATTGAGATTTGATCACCATTTTTGCACCTGGAATCACAATTTCTGTGCAAATATCATCCTGTTTGACCTGGAATTGCCAGTTTCTACTGACAAAACATTGTTCAATTGGAACGACTGGACATTTCAAGACGGCATGGAGTGGCCATATATGATTCAGTTGGAAATGGTTCGTTCAAATGTGTTCTTGGTGAGCTGCAGGAGTATGTTCATTTCGGGAAAACAGTTTGGGCTAAAAGCATGGGTTCATCTCTTGACAAAACAAGTTCCCATTGCGGGGAGATCTCATTTCACTGCGCCTTGATCTTCTAGGCCCCCTTTTTTCCGAACGATGGTAGACAGATAATATAAACATATTCATTGGTTCAGGGATTCACCCCCCTGCTAAAGTGGCTCGCAGTTTCAACTACACTGGCTCGCAGTTTCAACACCCCCAAGCTCTGATTCAAAATAGAAAACTGGTGAAATCACCAAATCAGTATCTTTGGAGATATGATATGCCATTTTATAATGCTTAAATCTCAATTCAAATGCAGCTAGAATCCTGCATTAAGCTTGGTTCAAAGTGGTGGAACTGATGAAAAACTCTATATTGACTGCCAGTTCAATGGTGGGTTTAAGCAAAAAAGCAATGCCTCATCCCCCATGGTTGGTGTTGAATCATGTCAGTTCCACATATTTTCGTGGCAAAAAGATGTGTCTCCGAACGCCCAGCGGCTGGCATACCACTGCGCCGCCATGATCTCCAACGCTGGATTTCTGGCGGCCCGTGGCATCTGAAAATGGCGATGGTTCCATCTTGAAGATCCCCCAAACTTCCCGGTGTATAGACCTTTGCTTTTTCTTATTATTTTGAGAGGCAAACAATCCCAGCCAGTTCATCCCAGTTTCTGTCCGATTTCCCATTGAGTCTGACTAGGTCACTAGTGTTACCGGTCATCAACTGTGGCAATTGGAAAAATCCCCTATAACTGGGGGGTTCCTAAAATGGTTGATCTCCAAAATGGATGGTTTAGAATGGAAGATCCTATTGAAATGGAGGATTTGGGGGTACCCCCATGACTTGAGGAACCTCCGAATGGATGTTGTTTTAATGTGAAACAATAGTTTGAGGAAATGTCTATTGCCACATTGTTTCGACCTCCAGCGTGCTGCGTTGATCAGCGCTTCAAACCGATGCAGCAAGCTGGCCTTGGCGTTTTTTCAAGGCCTTCCCCTCGGTTTGGTCTGAAAAAATCTGTGTTTTTCCCAAAAAAAATGAACACATGCAATTCTATTCGGGAAAATGCGGGGAACGTGTTGATGAACCATTCAATATCTTGATTTTATCTGATTTAAGTACAGGATCATGCTGATTAATCTAATTTACCATTGACATGTTTGGGTTTTTCGCTGGAAAGTGCAGAAGACCTCCCCATCCAGCACTGTTGTTGTTCCTTGTCAGGATCACAATTGATCATCCCAGGAATGGGAAAATGGACAGTAATCATGGCTAGAATGTGGAGAAACTCCATAGTTTTTGGCAAGACCCAATGCCATAAACTGCCGTAAACCATCGCTAATACATTCTACCATAAATGCGTGGTCACTATCATCTCCAAGTGGTAGGTTTATATAGGTTTCTGGCATTGGGTTTACCACAGTACACGTAACGAGTCACTCCCTGCTGAGCACCCCAGCGTTCACACCAAAGTCCGCCTCGAGCGTTGACATCTCCGGGTCATTTAAAAAAGGCTGGCGCCACGGACACGAACCGTGGCAAATCCAGAAAACTGATGGTCTGAGAGACAAGGACACCCTGACTTTATGAATTATGGTGGTGCCAATTTTGATCCAAATTCATCAGAACAATATGGGGCTACCCCAACAGTTTGCTGCCTCGCAGTTGAAGAACGGCCGATACGGAAAGACCCGCTGCCGCTGCGGGGTCCAATCGCCTGGGAGATGAACATCTATGTACCAGTAGGTTCAATATCTTGCGATGCTTCGGGAGATGCGTTCACTCATGACTTTCTCAATAAAAAATAATCTACTTGATCAACCATGTTAATCTACTGTGTCTATTGATGTCAGATATCTAATTGCTACGTCTATCTCAGAGGGCAACCCGTTGTTGTGATGATTTGTATGTGTATGTACATATAATACGCGCGAACCTGATGTCTCGCCGTCGCCTGAAACGGAAAACATATTGCCATTTCGGAGTCTCGGTGTAGGAAGTTCCCCTGCAGAGTCCTGCGTGTATGACATTTGGTTAACCAAGGAAGGGAATTTCTTCAGGTTTTTTTTCAAGACATCTTTTAAAAACAACCGCGCTGCTTTGTTTTTTCTTCAAGTCATTGCAGCCATTGAAGGCTGTGAGGTTTGAAGGCGTCATTACTTTGACAATTCCGACGCCACATCAAAAGCGTATTAACATGGACATAACAAACTCAAGAACGTAACGTCAAGAGACGTTCAAATGGACATAGCAAAGTTAGGAACGTAACATGAAGAGCGTGTTGACATTGACATGACAGAGTTGAGAGCGTAACATCAACACCGTGTTAAAATGGACAAAAGGATCTTAAGATCGTAACATCAAGAGCGTGTTGAAATGGACATAAGAGAGTCACAAGCGTAACATCAAGAGCATGCTAAACTTGACACGACAGAGTTGAGAGTGTATCATCAAGACCATGTTAAGATGGAAAAGGGCATCTCAAGAGCGTAACATCAAGAGCGTGTTGAGTGGACATAAGAAAGCCAAATCCATGACGTGAAGAGCGCGTTACAAACGTTGATTGTTGCTTAAAACCCATGATATCCCTTGATGTAGGAGGTGGGAAGTTGCCGTTTTGACCACTTTTTGCAATTTCCACTCCAGCGCTGCTCCAAAGCACCTTGTTTATCTATCCATTTTTTGTCTATCATCCAGTCACAGTATTTCATACTGCGTATCATCTGCGAGGTCTCTTGACTGGCGATGCCTTTAATGTCCGGTCAAGGGACCTTCTCCTCGCAAAGCGAAAACCAAATATCTTGGAATAATTTGAAATCCAAAACAACTAGTGGATAGTGGCCGCGGAGTAAAATGCACTTTATTCCTCTTGACAAATGAAAAAAGAACGCGTTTCGCCTGCACGAAATGCAATTTTTGAATTTGACAAATGACGTTTTGGGCGACGGCGAGACACAGGGTTTGCAGGTATGTATGTATGTATGTATGTATGTATGTATGTATGTATGTATGTATGTATGTATGTATGTATGTATGTACGTACGTATGTATGTATGTATGTATGTTGAATGTATGTATGTACGTACGTACGTACGTATGTATGTATGTATGTACGTACGTATGTATGTATGTGTATATATATATATATGATTATGTATGATTATGTATATATGTATATATATATATGTATATGGACATAAGGGGACATAGTCTTTGGGTATGGATCAAAATGTGATTGGGGTACCAAAACACTGTTTGGCACTCAAACAAGAAAAGAAATTCGGAGTCTTCTGGATCTTAGATTCTGATCCATTGCCATTTGGGTCATTGATTTTCCGATAAGTGGGTCAAACATGGTGAAACGCATAGATGGCGACGTTGGTGATTCCTACAAGTAGGAAGCGTCCCCGAAACAAATGTCAAGGAGAAGTGATGACATCTTCTCAAGACTTGAACCACAAATAAATATAATATGATAATGAGGTAAATGTTCATAATATTCCATTGTATTCCAAGGGTTTTTCCCCGGGTATGAATTTGTTCTCCCAACAAAACTGCTGCTTCCCAGCATCATACTGGTCATGCCACAAGATTCTCCGAAATGGCCGGAAACAAGCTGCACAAGTTGCCGCGTATAAAATATGCCCATGCCGGAGTAATGTCACGAAACCAAATCACGCCCAACAACAAACATGTACTGCAAGTCGTGTTTATTTTTGCCTCCAAAAACATCATAAGTATCTCCATAATTCCAATGAGTGGTGGCTATATTCCATGATGCAAAGAACCAAACCGCCCAAACGTCAAGAAGTAGCATGATAACGAAACACAAGCAAAATACGCACGCATTGATACATCTCCAGCCCTTGATCCATGTAGCTTTATCCCCCCCAAAAAAAAACGCAACAAGCTCACAATCCAGTGGTTTAAAACCGAATTCTCCCAGTTTTTGTTCACCAGGTGGCAGTTCTGCAGACCCATGGGACCCACCAGCAGAATATCCATGGCATGGAAGGCGATCTGATCCCAGGCCGGAGACCTCGGTTCAATGGTGCATGGGATGGATGATTCATTGGATTGGTTTAAGGGAAAATCTACAGGAAACCATGGATTTTCCCATAGAATATAGGGGTTTCCTGTAAATTTTCTCATTAACCAATCCAATGAATGATGATATGATGATGATTATTAATATTATTCTTGTTGTTATTGTTATTATTACGATGATGATGATGATGATGATGATGATGATGATGATGATGATGATGATGATGATGTGGAATCATGGAATCATGGAATCATGGAATCATGGAATCATGGAATCATGGAATGATGGAATGACAGAATGATTAGGATAGTCAAAATATGTCAAAATAAATCATAGTCACCCCTACTACAGGAAAACGAAACTGCGTTTGACTGTGATACATCTGCCGGTCGACGTGAATCCTCCCCTCCCCAAGCGGGGTGAAAAGTGTGCGTTTCAACAGCGGACAAAGTGCAGTTTGAGGGGCCATGCCAACAACCTGCCATGAGGACTACAAAAAGTTCCCCATATTGGCTATGGCGATTACAAACCCCCAAGATCTTTCCGAAATGACCTGGGGTCAATTGGTAGCTCATGCTTGAGCACTCCTCACCCATAGCCATATCGTCAACCCAAGTTTTACATCCTGGTTGAGAAATTGCATGGGTCAAATGACTAAGACGTACCATTTGGTTTCTCCGAAAACAGGTTACGCCCAACATCGAACGGTTCATGATTGGGGGAGGAACTGCCATTTTGTGGGTGGACACCCCATTTCCTTGTCCCTGTGTCTTGCTGGGTGAAGCTCACGGTGCCGAGCCACTCACCAGGATCAGCCAGGTAAACCCAACCAACCTTGGAGGTGTGTTTGCCAAGCAAATATATCAATCTGTCTATCTATCAATCGAATTGTAATTTCTAAGAAGATAGAAAAGGAGGTTACTACTTTTTTGGGCAGCAGTGTTTTACTTATCTATCTTCTTGGGGTTGCTATGCTATGTAGTCTGATCAAGAATCTAATTTAATCAGATAGATTGTCATCTGGCCGTGGGTCAAGATCCTGGATTTCAAAGTTGGATATGTCTTGTAGGCTTTTGTGGCGGTACCTCATTAAAGAGCCAGGATTCCATTGTCAGCAAACGCCTCGACCAGAACACCATGAAGCTTCAAGACGAAGGGCCGTCGCGCGCATGATGGGTAGTATAGTTGATACCCAAGTTGTGGCTGGGTATGGTACCCATAGATTTACCCAGAATTAGGGGTGTATCGTTTTTCTCGTTCAGTAACTTCGTTGCGCCTGGCACAATTCAGTGTGCCTGTCATTTCCAACCAATACAATCTACGTGTGCCTCCCAAATGAACTTTTCCCAAATGAACTTTTCCCAGATCAAGAGGTCGAACCTTTGCCAACCAACAGCGTTACAAACACTGGTGATCTATCCACAATTGGCGCTTACATGTTCACTTCTAAGAGCCACCACCAAGATCGCTTTTTGGTGGCGCGGGCAGCAAAAATGACCTGTGGTTTGGGGCGTAACCCAACTTACTACCCACATCCTCGAATAAACCCTCTGCGATTCTTGGGGGTGGTTGTATCTATTTAATTCTATTTATATGTTCTCCATCTTGTTGGTTAAAACCAACCCTGGTTTGTTGGTCAAGTTTCAAGTTCAATCCATTGAACCATGTGTGAGGCCTAAATTTGATGGTTAAGTCCCAGTCCCCTTTTTCAGATGGTTAAGCTCCCATTTTTGCTGCTTCTCTCCCCAGTTGCAAAGTATGGCAACCCCCCAAAAGAAAGCAAAGTACAGACATTTCGTACGACATAATTGAATGGTACTGTAGTACCAAACCATAACCTTTTCATGCCTTTTCTGTCTTTGTGGTAGGTAATCCTAACCCCCTTGTGGCCAGGCTACTGCCTTGGGCTTCGCCCTCGCCAACACGACAACCAGGGCGACCGCGCAACGGCGGGCTGAGGCCATGGCTCCCCATTAGGTGGTAAGGCTGTAACGAAGTCAAGATCCGGTCCCCCTTGCTTCGGTTCTTACATGTTCTTACACATGAATTTGAAAAATGGTGGTTCTTGGTTTCTGGCGATGCTATGGTCATGTTGCAGTCTTGCTGCAACTCTGGTCTATGTGGGCCGCCGGAAAATGGCCGGCGCAATTTGCCAAATCCGAAGGATCGAGACCACCGGATGTCCCAGAACCCTTCCCAACGGGGACTTGATTTTCACGGATCTGCAAATCATCGTGAGGGGCAAAAAACTGAGACTCAGCTTGACACATCTTGACACCATTTGAAACCCCTTTCAAAATGTTCAAAACGCGGTGGTTCAAGGGTTCAACCCCCCAAAGATGTGGTGGTTCAACCCTCAAAAAACATGGAGAGTTCCATAGAGCTCCTACAAACAGCCACCAGTCAGCCGCAGCGGATCTGTCGATCCTTAGGATTCCCTGCAGGCTGTCTGAAGGTCCATGGAGCTGGCCTAGTTGAGCCACATCATCCCAGAAAAATGTGGAGTTCCCCGGAAAATCAATGGAGAACCCACCCAAAAACCGGTGGTCAATCACGATTTCCCCCGTTAAAACCATCTTCAAGCGGCAATGTTGGGAAATAAGCGTTAGTATGGTATATATGGTATATCCCATCTCTTGACACACACCAAAAACTTGCCACTCTGCTGGGATGATGTGCTAACTCACCTGACCAGAACATCACAGGCCGTGGGATGCAGTAGTTCCCGGAAAGCTTTCATACCATGCCCCTCCAATTGCCCAGGCCTGGACAACCCGTTCACCTGCATCAAAACATGGGACAACGCATTCGAAAACCACCCGGCAGTTCAAGCATCCAAGTTCATGGGGAATTCAATCTGTTGGGACATGGACTCTTGTGACATCTCCGACAGCGGAGAATTTTCTGCAAAAGCAGCTGAGTTCCTGTTTCAAAATGGTGGACCGAGGTTGTGGGATGTGGATTCAAAACGAATCAAATTGCGGACCCCTACCGGTCTCCAAGCATCTTTCATCCACTGAGTAGTGATGCGGCGTCAGTGGAATTTGGTGTCATTGGGTCAGGACCTTTGTCGGGTTTGGGGGTTCCAGATTTGTCACGAACCCTACTCTTAAGAGCAAATAAATTGACTTCATGCACAGCTGTACACATGACACGGTGTTTTCCCTACAGTGAATCCGACTGGAATCCTCTGTACAGCAGTATCGGATATCCTCTTCAAGAAGATCCTCCTTTACCATTTGTGGCCAAATCTGTAGTCCGCCACAGTAACTATGATGACACCACAGACCCTAACAGTTTCAGCAGACGTTCCCGACTGCCGCACCCAGCTGATATGTAAGCGCCTGCGTTTCTCTGACCCAAGCGTTCAATGACTTTGGCGCAGCCTGCGCAGCGGTGATAAATGAGAGAAGCATCACTTTACCGCATAGCTGCAACGCATCCCTTGTGTACAACCATTTGTATGTTCTGTACACAGTACATCAGCAAGTTCCCTCTGCGATCATTGCATGAAAAAAGATAGCGATTCAAACACATACAGTATCATCGTCATAGTCTAATAATCCAAGAACATGAGAAATAAAATGCGGCTCACTTGATAAAGAGTTCTTACACCATCGTTCGAACAAAGATGACTTTCCTAGACCAGGTAAACTCATTGATGTATGTTTCTACCAGTAGTACCGCACAAGGCGGTGGCGGAAGTTTCAAAAATGGTAAACCTATAGGAGAGGTTCGTTGCTGTGACTGATGGATGGCAGAGCGAAC
>BGPT01000600.1:44234-63382 GCA_003297045.1 Symbiodinium sp. clade C Y103 | reverse complement strand
GCGCACCTGCATCTCTTCTCTTCTGACTTCCTTCATGGCTGTGCTTTTCCATCTGTCCATATTGTCGGAAGGTTTAGCTTCTAAACTTCCTTTGATAATCTCTATATATATATATACATTATATCATCTATATGTATATACATATACATATAATATAATATAATATAATATAATATAATATAATATAATATAATATAATATAATATAATATAATATAATATAATATAATAATATATATATATTATATCTATTATATATATATATATCATATATTATATATATATTATATAGATATTATATATATATTATATAGATATATTATATAGATATATTATATAGATATATTATATATATATTATATATTATATATAGATATATTATATATATATATATTATATATATATTATATATATTATATATAGATATATCTATTATATATATATATTATATTATATATAGATATATTATATATATATATATATTATATTATATATAGATATATCTATTATATATATATATTATATTATATATAGATATATCTATTATATATATATATATATTATATCTATTGTATACATATATATATATATATGATCTATTATATATATATATATGATCTATTATATATATATATACACACACTATATCTATAGTATATACATGCATAATCATATATATATATATTGTAACCTTTGTGTTCTCAATTGAGATAGAAGAAGCTGTCAGGTTCTTTTGCTTGCAATATTCTTCTTTGTGCCCCTGTCCTGAAGCAGTGAACTTGCAAGAGGAAGGAGTTGTCAACTTCTGCAATTGACATGTTTTACAATGAAGCCATATGAACCCAAGAATGGTCCATTCCACTGAGAATCCTCTTTAAATCTGTGAAAACCACTTTGGAGTTCATGGGTGTATCCCAAACTGAGGAAATGGGGGATTTCCATCTCTCCAGTCTTTCCAGCGGCCTCCCATCGAAACGCCGGTCAAGTAAACTCTGCTGGAATCCACGTAGGGAAGCTTGCGCAACTCCTGCGATGCTGCGTTAGAAAGTCGAGAGATCACAACTCCAATTGGGAGGCATTGGAATCATCTGGCAGAAACTCAACTCAACAGTTCAAAAACTGGCAGCGAATGGCAACGATGACATATCTACGTGTCAATATCATGTCTGATGCAAAGCCCGAACCTGATAAAGCAAAAACAGCGCGCCCGGCTTGACGGATCCCATTCCCAAGCCCCTCCGAACGGTCCCGAACCAACGTCAACACCCATGGCAACGGTGGACTCTTCCATACCCACTTGCCTTACGTCCAAGTCATGATTTGGAAATATCAGACAAGACTGGTATAAAGAAAAGGATAGCAAGATATCATTGCATGTATTTGCTGGCTGAAACCCACAAATGTTGGGTCTGACTCCGAAAATGAACAGAACTCGAGTCATACTTTTGTGCCTGTGATTGGATAAACTTTGGAGCGTGGAAGAAAAAGACACTTTTGCCATCATCTCACAGGCTGGCGTTGAATTGCCGCCTCCAAGAGGACACCAATGCGGCCATGAGACAGATCGGTGACACAATTATGAAGTGTTCAGCTGCAAAGCGGCATCCTGGACAAGACAGGTCTTTGAAACTAAGATGTAGCAGCCGTTGTTTCCGTTGTTTGATCCCGGGAAGCAACCACAGCACCTTCGTTCCGCGGCTCTCGCTTTGAGAAGGACAGAAAGGTACCCCCACCAGAGCCATGGAGATAGATCATCAGCGGCCACTTTGCAACCTGCAAGCCATGTCAAACTCAGGGAACCCAAAGGATTACCAAAAGGTAGCATCAGTCCTGCTGAAATTTGGGACTTTACTAAAATAACATACACCAACATGTATCAAAGTATGAGGTATACATGTGACTGATACCAAAACATTCCACTTAGATCATTGATCCATGTTAGAATCCCTAGCCGCCCCCAGTCACCTGAGTGCATGATCACAGGGTGCCTGGTCCACCTGCAATTTCGATTCTGCCATTTGGAATTTGTATGGAAAATGCACAAAGAACTCCTCCTGTCAAAGTGCTCACAGGAGCCCTGAGAACCCACCTGTTCCCTGCAAAAACAGAGTAAGAAGTTGTACTAAGCAAGAACCAAATTATGTGTTGCAAGAACAGAATGCAATCGATGTATGCAGTCCAAGTGATTCTTCAATGGTTGAAGTCAAAAGATGTCAAAAGGAAAAGTGGTGTCGCAATCAAGGCATCACCAAGCCGCTAGGATTCTGCAACTTCCTACAAGCCCTCAGAGATCAAACGGTTGAGCCCAGGTTGGACTAACAGTAAACATTGACATTCTCACTGCTGCAGTGGGAATTTTAAATGCCTTGAGAGCCCTTGAGAAATGCCTAAAAAGTGTAAAACATATTTACTATATTTTACTATTACACAAACAGGCCACAGTAATATTTTATATCCACATAGTATACTATAGTCATATCTTCTAGACCACATCAGCAAAGTACCTCTAAATATCACATTTCTACAGCTGCGCTTGGCGAGCCAAGAAAAAGTCAGCTCCTTGGGCGAATTCGGCATCGCCTCAGCAACTCCGTGAAAAACATGACTCGTCAGCTGGGATCATCCAAAAAAATACGATTTGAAACCAACTGCAGTATTTTAGTTGTGAGATGTTGTGAGTATTTCATCAAATACGACTTGGTCCAACACCTTCGCTACCCAATGGCTTCCAAGTTTTGAACACATGGAACCAACGCCGCAGATATGCCACAACAATTTGCAGTGATTGGTTCATCTCAGTCACAAAAATCACCGGGTGCTCTACAGTCTCTGGCCATCGATGTTTGGCTGCCATGGCAGCATCTAGACCATCGAAGCGTGGAGATTTCAGATAGATGGGTGGCACCATATAAGTTCCCGAGAACAAGGCGTCATCTACCTGAGCCACACGCCCAGGGTGCTTCCCCACCTCCCTAGGTGTGTATGCTATGTTGATGTAGCACACCAAGACATTGGACATACATGGACATACATGGACATACATGAACATACATGAACATACTATATCTGTGTACAAGTCAACGAAGCTCGTAACGGAGCATATCGCAACATACATTTATATCATAGTCAGTCATATTCTTTTACATACTGTATATATTCAGCATTGCAATCTCGACTGGATCATATCTGGCATTGTGCATGAATAAAGATAATAAAGTCAATGTTGTCCCTGGAAACACATAATTCATCATAATTCCACAGAGTGTGCTATCCGTTGCTGAGGCAAGACTCTTCGTAAACAATCTCGCTTGTCTTCTCGTCTCTCAGCGCCCTCTCCATGGTTCCTTAGGCTTCATGGGGAGGCACCAGGCATTGCATCTTCCGGGGTCATGAAAACAACATGGTACGTAGTTGGGTCACCTTTGGACACGAGAAAACAATTTGGGCGCCTGAACCATTCTCAAAAAGCAATTCAGACCTGTTGAGAAGCATTGAGACAGCCTCAATGATGCAGCTATCCAACAGGCAAACCAAATCCAGTTTCTGCAAGCCCTTGACATGCCTGAGGAATGAAGCACCGAAAACAATCGAAATCATAAAAATATATCAAAAGCATCTTGGATCTGCTAGCTACATACATCCTCACAGCATAGAATAACACAATCTGTGTGCCTACAACAAGACAAGAACCAACCTCACCCACATCCAACCGTCTGGTACACCGAGCTTCCATGCTTCAAAGTGCCAAATTGACCAACGCTGCTGGGCAGCAATTTCACTAGCTTCCCGTTGGAGACGGGTTTAATCTCTTCAGCACCCACCACCTGCAGTGATGAAGTGCTGGCAGCAGCACATCATTCGGATTTTCAGCAGGCCTTCTCCCCGTCCGCCCCACAGATGGCTGGATACAAGAAATGAAACAGCAGCTGACAGCATACACACACAGAGAGACAGCACACCTTACCCAACACCCCACCAATACCAAGACACGACTTCTCTTGAAAAATCCGGGATGGACACCAAGATTTTCTGGTCGCAAAAAAGAACAATCTCTCCTGGTTCGTCTGAGCTGTGAAGTGTCTGCTCATTTGGCTAGCCATTAATATTCATCCGTGACCTGTGAATGTGTTAACATGTGTTAACGTACAGCATGCGAGGCAATGGTGCCGTTGGTGCCTTTGGTTCCACCATGTTCCAGCTGGACCATCTTCACAGGTCCTCACTGACCAACTTACATCAACTGCTCCCTGCTCTCCTGCGCATAAGTGATACCATTCATCTTCACTTTTGGAGCGCAACTCAATGCACATTCCCACCTGCAAACTCAGAGGAGACAATCGGCTGAGCACAGGTGTAGAGATCAATACTAATTTTGGAGTAGTGGCAGTTTCAAGCCACGATCGACTTTGTGACGTGATCGTGAAATGGCATGGTGATTGGCAAGGCTCTGAGGAAATGCCGAAACATTGTTTGTTTGCTTGAATTTGAATCACAGCAAGCAGCTTCCAGGTAAAAACATCGCAATTTTCCCAATGTGTATCTGCTGTTTGTTCTTTGGAAGATGATGCCATGCTGTCAAGTTTGTAGCTCGACACTGGACGACCTTGAAGTCCTTCTTTTGATTCTTGGCACCTCAGTGATGGCCGGAAGGGTTTCGTTTTCTTGCTGGCATCAAACTGCAGTCTTGGTTTGATCAATCCAACTTGTATGTAATCTGAATATATAATTGTATATTATATTATAGAATCAGGTAATCATATTCATTATCTACATCATAGCTATTCTGACCTTCCGTGCAAATATCCAAAACTTTTCCCAACAAGCACTTCTGCAGTCCAAGAATCCTGGGAGGTCCCTGCTGGTGCTTCCAGTTGCAAGATCTTTGTAGTACAACCGTCCTTTCTCGTCTTTCCCTGCGCTATATCTCGTCGCACAGGCTGGTTGAACTGCAGAGGGCCGGCCACATGGCAAACCTGCACCAGAGCTGCGATTAATGACTGGCTTCGGCTACATAAGTGGCGCAATCTGCACTAAAGACAAATCAATTTATTGCCAAAGTATGGTTTACGAGATTGCACAATCATATCAACGGAACCCATACACTCTGATGTGAACACAAACACGCACACACATGCAGCATGCACACATGCCAGCCGCAGCAGCCACATGCCTTGCCTGCACAAAACGTGCGGAAGAAGGGTCTCCCATAGGCTTCCGAAAAGTCCACACAGAAACAATCGTCCAAGTCTACTCGGATCTGCTCGATTCTCGGCACCGTAATCTCTGAATCCGGGCACGGATGATAAATGTGGCATTCATAGTCCTCGGGCACAAAAAGTGTCGCAGGTTGTCCAGCCACTATTGGCTGCGCACAGTGTGCAGAATCTTGCATCAATTATAGACCTTCAAACAGTTCAAATCATAGAAATATATTCATGTATACTGTGTTATTGTAGTCAAACAATAGCAGCAATATCAAAATTCACAGCAATAATACACAACAATTTTGTACCAGAATCGTGCCAAGTTGCAGTTTCCCAGCTGCTTTCCATTGGATCAGCCATTCAGCCATTCATTGCGAATTTACTGAAGTTTTTAGTACAATAGCTGCATTTGATGATCCTCCAACTCAATCCAACTCACCAAACTACTGTCTTGAACTCAGCATGGAAGTTTCAAATTACGATGAAGAAACCTGTGCCATCACAAGAAGGAATGGTCATCCGCAAAAGAGTCCAAAAGTCCTGGTGTTTGCAACTCGGTCTGCGTGCAATGGTCCGCTTGGGGCCACAATACCTGAGTTGATCTATCAATTCGTCAATGCTTGTTAGTAGTGTCTGCACCTCATACCAACGCGGCCATGAGCCAAACACTGGAAGCTGTTGCGACAACCCAAGCAGTTGTATGGCCTTCAGCATCCATTACTTTCCAAAATGTTCAACTCTTGTGTCACTTTTGCTCTGGAGCCCATTCGATCAGATTGTCAGAATGAAGGAAGGAAAGACTTTGCACAAAAGAAAGCATTGATTGCCTTCGTCTGCGCAACCCCCTCAAACCAGAAGTGCAGAACGCCAACAACAATATTTGGGGCAAGGGTGTGTCTTTAAATATTCGTAGTCACATAGTGATTCAATATTTACCCCCCTAAGTTGCATCAATATAGCGAAGAATCCGAAAATTGCAGTCCATCGCAAGAACACAACCAAACACAAACCAATCCAGGCTGTCCCAGAAAACGAACATCTCCATGAATTTGACATGGAACAATGAACAATGAATACTCAATATGGACATGCATGCCCCATCTACACAATCCAACAGCTTGATCTTATATTCATATCTGCTTACGCAAAATGACTTCGCATGTGCCTTCGCGGACTGACAGGTATCACACAAATGGCTTCGCAACCATATCTTGAGTTGACCTCGTCAATTAAAATCAGTTCAAAAACATGCTCAACTTCCAACATGTTCCAACAATACAGCACATGACAAACAGAGCTGTACCCGGCTGGACCCTTAAAAGTTTCAGTTGCCGGGTCCTTACGTCCCCAGTCGAGTAGCTCTGGCTCCTGGAAGGAACACTGAGCTCCGAGCTTCTAGGGAGTCCAATCCGATTTTGCCGGGTCAAATGAGGGGCAGATGCTGAAATTGAAAGTTGTCTGTCAAAAGGCGCGACACTGGAACCCTCAATTCCTGAATGATGTTATTTTTTGACTCCGTCAGGGCGGAGGTTTGTTCGTATTTGACCTGCTCCTGTCTATAGTATGCCTTCAAAGTGGCACTATTGGAAACCATTGACCCTTCAATTGAGTCTCCTTGTAGTCACCAGCTTCGTTTGGAGAATTGACAATATAATCTCGGTTGATTTTGCAGGAATAAAAATTGAATAATAATGAAATTAACGCTTCAACTAGAAATGGGCGCAGTTTTCTTTTTTTGGGGAAGGGCTTTTTTGTTTGTTTTTCAGTCTGGGGCACTTTTTCTTGCTATTTGCTGCATTTTGGAGCTAAAGTATGTCATTTGCTTCATTTTGGGGCTAAAATCTCACATTTGCTCGCTATATGCAACATTTTGGACCTTGGGTCTCTCGTTGGCCAAAGATCGCAGCATCTTGGAGCCAGCATTTGCACACTATTATTTGCATCATGTTTACCGTACACTGACATCTCTCATGTGCATGGCATTTACATCATTTTGGCGCAACAGTCTTTAATTTGCATGCAATTTGCTGCATGTTGAAAATGAAACCTGCTCTCATTGTATTCGGCTGTTTTCTGCCTTTTTGAAAACACATTTGCAGCAGCATATTGGGATTTTGTTTCAAGATTGTTTTGGGTTGGTTTACGGTTTGTCAAAGGTTGATTTAGAATTTATTTGGGGTTGGTTTGAGACTCATTGTAGTTTGGTTTTGACTTTAGGTTTGTTTCGGGTTTCTAAAGGGTTGGTTGAAGAGTTTAGGGTTTTTTGAGGGTTGGTTTAGGGTTCAGTCTCTATTTTTAGGTCTATTTAGGGTTAGTTTAGGGTCTATTTAAAGCGTGTTTAAGGTTGGTTCAGGGGTGGATGCGACTTTGTTTGGGGATGCAATGTGTGCACATATATAAACAACTATAAATCTACAGTTATATGACTATATCATGCTGTATATACACGTATATATATATATATATGTATATGTAGAAGACAGTACCAGTAAATAAAAAAGCAGGAAGTGGGGGTGCAGCGCCTCCCCACCAAAGCAGAATGACAATGCCTATTCCACATGTAATGCTG
Organism: Symbiodinium sp. clade C Y103; assembly: GCA_003297045.1. Taxonomy (NCBI): domain Eukaryota; class Dinophyceae; order Suessiales; family Symbiodiniaceae; genus Cladocopium; species Cladocopium sp. clade C. The sequence goes on along the minus strand of BGPT01000600.1, from coordinate 55,610 downwards.
TAGGTTGAATACGGTACTCAAGGTGTATATAATAATAATGCACAACATGCACCTTGTGAAAATATAAATGTAGGTTGAGGCTCAGCCGTGTTGGGTGTAAATAGTTTAATTGGATGCTACCAAAGCGCTCTTGTAAATTATATTATTAGATTGTGCCTTTCTTGTGAACCACTGTCACTGTTTCTTTCTAAAAGATGTATTACTTGTTGTCTGCACAATAGTTGCAGCATACTGCCAAGAAACCACAAAAGCCAAAAAAGGCCAGAAGCTAAAAAACCGAGAAAGCAAAAGTCACAAACGACGGAAAAGCCACACAAGTCACAATAGACAAGAAGCCAGACTGGAAAACAAAATGTCTTCTCTTCTTGCGCCAAGATGTCTCGCCAAGCTCTCACCGGCTATCTCTGCCATCAACTTCAAACTTCACAAGTATGTTGCTATTTCACTCTACAACTGCTAAGCCTCAAAAATAAGACGGACATAAAGAAATGTGTGAAGTCACTCATGTTCTATAATTATCATTCAACGTATTCAACTTATCAAAAAGCGCAATCCCACAGAGACCCGGACTGAAAACCAAAAAACAAAAAAACATACATAAAAATAACCCTCCATTAGAACACCAGAATCAAGCACAAATCTGCCATTCATTGGACCATCTCTTAATCTTCTTCTCAGCTCTACGGTGCACAGCAAAACTGCGACCCTGGGCCTCAATGAATTCCTGGAGTTTCTCTCGAATCTGCTCCTAGGAAAGGGGCGGCATGGCAGGATGAAATCAACAATCTCTCAGGCTCTGAGTGGTGGCTTCAACCTCAATATACTGGTCACTTTGGGTTGATCATTGGAGCTATTGATGGACTTGATGGAGCATGTCTATGTGAACAGTAGTCTTCAACCAGAATGTGTTTCGAACGAACATCGCCGCTCCAGTGGCAACTTAGTATTTGGTCACAATGTGATGCAAGCAGTCTCTCAACTTTCCTTCCCTGTTTTTCAAGTCGGGAGGAGAAGGGTTGCCACATTGTTGCCACTTCTATCCATATATACATTGGGCCAGGTCAGCGCTTGCTTGGATGCAACCATCAATCCTGGAACGCCGGAAGGCCTTGCATGCTGATCACCAGCTTCAAGGCCATGCTCCCCCCACTGCTACCCGGGCTGTCTCCTCATGTCTTTGCTGAGCCGCCTCAATATCGTGCAATATGGCATGTTACACAGTGCTCTGCAGAACTGTAGCTTTTCTTCCAGTTTGCAAACTGCAAAGGAGTGGACGCTCATAACGCCAAACGCGATAATGAAGAAGTGCGTTCACAGAATTCGCAAACAGCATGGATGAGGTCCCAACATCCTGCAGGTTTTGCAGGCAAAGCTGCCTTCAACATAGGCAGATCGGAAATGCATCACGGCACAGGCTTTTGTGTGGTATGCCGCAACCGACGAAAACAATCGCATCTTTCCAATCCTGGTCCCTGTGAACAACGCACCAGTTTTGGGTTATGGATGATGATGGTTATCCCATACTATACATCCCAGTTTTGGACAAGGCCATGGAAGGTCAGCCTCTGCAGGTCAACAAGTCGCTGATATTCCGGTAGCTCCGAAAAGCCGTACCGAAGCGCCTGACGATGACAGGCAGCAGTTCCAGTCAAGCCGGTTGCAGTGAAGGGGTCTGTCATTTTGCCAAGGATATCTAAGGTATGTGGTGATGGAAATGTATGGAGACGTATGAAAATCCTTAATTACTGCTTGTTCTATGCATTATGCATGATATTAAACTCCACATATACACATTTGCACACACACACACACACACATGTGAGGACCTCTTTTGATCACAGCAACGGGCAGATCCCCCTGAACATGACTTCAGGATCCTACCTCAGCACAGGCTTGCCGGACTTGACGGCGACTGCAACTTGCAGCAGCCCGCTGCAGGGATTGACCTGACTTCGACATGCAGCAATGAATCTGGCGCTAGTGGCGATGCAAAAAAGTGATTACAGCAAAATGGAGTACTATACATTACTATACCCTGTTGAGTCTTAAACCTCCCAGCCTCATGCAATGACATTGATGTCATTGATTCATGCAAACGGTTTTTTCCAGCAAACATGGCAGTTTCACGCACACCTTTCTTCAGTGCCGCCTGGCCAAAATTGAAAGAGCACAAAGCTGAGCTACACCTACAGTATCTATTCAGAATACATATACATATATATATATATAATATCTCTCTCTCTCTCTGGGATTAGAACAAAAGGCAAATCATGAGGATCTCAATCCAAAACAATGCTCTTTCGCGGCTTGCTATTCGTATTCCTCTACAAGTCACACAGCAGGATCCAATCTGAAAAACAACTGCCTCCTTCATTGCCTGTGTTTCGTGGTCATCAAGCCAACCCATATCTTCAAACCAAACTTGTGCACATGACATCTCCTATACACACTATATGTCTGGGATGCAAGAAGTGTCTGCAGCCCTCTAGCCTCTGCTTCTGCAAACTCGGGGCGAGAAGCCAAGGAGACTCCTGGGCATGGAAAAGGCTCTTCAATGTGTCTCTCATCGGAACCAACATCCATCTTAATAGAAGCATGTCCAAGTGTCAGCACAAACAGCCACATCAATTCATAAATGACCATATTTGACCATTGCTGTAGTTGGGGCGTAAAACTTAAGCCTGTACTCAATCTTAAATCTTGCTCGTTGAAGCAACTGCGCAGTCCTGCTTGTGAGGAATGGCTGCCCTTGCAAACACCCGCTGATGTGCTGGATTAGAACAAACAAGACCAAATAAAACACGTCCCAAACTGCGGAAAATGGTCCATGAAATGAGCGCAAAAACCTGATGTTGGCAAAAGGGCAGGTCATGCATGTCTTGGAATTGGCATTTGTCCTTGTGGTCTAAACTTTGCGTGCAACAATTCTCAACAAATGTTGAAGCTTGAAAACTCACCGGGCAGGGCAAAGAAAGAGATCCGTCTATGTATACATAATATATAATATAATATATATATAGTATATAATATATATATATATATACAATATGTATATATATATAGTATATCTATATTATATAATATATATATAGTATTATGTATATATATATATATAGTATAATATATATATAGTATAATATATATGCAGTATAATTTATATTGTAGTATAACATATATATAGTATAATATATATAATATAATATGATATGATATAATATAATATATCAATATATATAATATAATATAAATAATATACATAATATAATATATATATAATCTAATATATAAAATAATATATGTAATATAATATATATATATATATATTATATATTATAATAATATCTAATAATATATATAAGATAATATATATACAATATACTACATATAATATATATAATATATAATATATACAATATACTATATATACAGTATAATATATATATATATGCAATATAATATATATATAATACAATATATATATATATATATTATATAATACAATATATATATATATAATATAATATAATATATACTATATAATATGTAGTATGCAACAACTTGTGCATGCTGACCAGACCCGCATGAAATCTCTAGACTTAACTTTAGACTATATCAAACATTATCAAAGAATCATGTTTGCTTTCGCCATCTTTCGCCCTGACATTTCGTCACCTCGCTGTGTCAACTCAGTGTGGATCATGGTCCGCCTGCAGAAGTCCATGGAGCGTCTCCAAATCGCCCCGCGCGGCGGCGTCTGAAAGCTGCCTCCACAGTGGATCTTCCCGATGAAATCAGGTCATTGTGGCCATTGTGGCTTTTAGTAACTTAGATTCACTTCGTAGTAAACCAAGATGTTAATCATCCGAATCTCCATGCTTAGGGGGTTGATGATTTTGACCCATAGGACACATACTCAGATGATCCAATGAGAAACAAGCCTTTGGAACTATCCAAAAAAAACCCTACCATCCAGTTGTTTTGTCCCATGTCAAGATTTGTTGGTACATTCAACATTCAAGGTGCTTATTTTTTGTTCAGGAATGTGGAAGCAATTTCCGACCCATCTGAGCCTGGCCATTTGCTCCACACGTTTTTCTTCCAAAACCTGTTGCAACGTGTCCACAGCATCCTTGTAGAGCCTGGCGAATTGGAAACGGCATTCCCCTTGGCGCAAACCCACGTCGTGGATATTGATACAGAAGGGGGTCTGCCAGAAGCTTGAGATGAAGAACATGTTAACATTCTTGTGAGTGCAACAATAGTAACCGGAAACAAGACTAATCTGATTTCATCTGTATAGATCTCTATAGGAACAACAGTAATCCAAGTAAATACATTGGGTCTGTTGATGCAATAAGCTTACAAACAATCTCAAACATCCAGTCCATTGACACAGAGGCCTGCTGACACACCACAACTGACCAACCCACTTGAGACATGTGCCCACATTGAAACAAATCCTTTTGAGCATCTTTGAGCATCATTTAAACCTTGCTATCCGAATGTTGCGATTTGCTGGATCAATCTCCCTGCTACTGCCATCTTCACTGGGAGCTCACCGTGCACTCCGGTGATTGTACTGATGTGCGCTGAGGATCGCCTGACGTGGTGACGACTGGGACTGGGACTTTGGGGACAGGAAGGACCAGCTGAGCTTCACAAATGAGGAAATGGCCAAAATCTAAGAACCTCTGCAGGAAGAAACAACTTCAGACACGGACTACAATTGAATGTTCCTAGTGCACACTTCCGAGGGCCAGGAATAGAACTAACCTTTCCCGAATCTCTTGTGCCAACTTGCCAACTTGCCAACTTGCTATCTGATGGTTGGTAATCAGTGTCATTTACATTCAAACATCATTCATAATACAGTATATTCACCGGTTTACATGTATGTCTGCGTACTTTCACAGGTTCATGACAGAGATGGTATATGCAAGAATACTGATGACTTCCGATGTGTCAGCGCAATCGCTAATCAATGTACACTTGTGTTGTGCAAGTATGTTCATGGACAAAATCATCGACAGCAGTTTCAGCGGAACAACATTCAACCAAGTGCAGCAAATCCCTTTCGTACTCAAGACAAGCAAACACAGAGGGAAGCATCCCTGCAGCCTGCACAATAACTATATATACCGTTATAATCAGTTATATATATAATGTTATATAATGTTATATATATATATATATGTATCATCAAACATCTCCAGAAAGTCGATCCACGAACATACCCAAACACTCAACATCACTCGACTTACTCCAATCTGAAAAACAAGCTGCGTGTTCCACGCGTTGCAGATCCAGGCGTTTTCCTTGGCGTTTTCCCATCCACCGTCTCCGAATCGAACTGCTCCAGGCACTGTCCGATCGACCAGAAATCGGAGAGCCCCAGCTGCTGACGACTTGTCCAAGTCGTTGATCCCCAGCTGGAACCTCCCCAGCTCCAATCGAAAAGCGCGTTCGATTGCCGTTCAAAAGCACAGGTCAGCACCAAATGCCCGGCCAAATGCCCTCGCCGTTAGGGACAGTGTATAATTGGCGGTATTTCCCATTAGCTGCATTAGCTTTATACGACAAGTAGAAACATGTGGGAAGAAACACAACAGCTTCGCGAAATGCTCAATGTCAACAAGTCAATAAGTCAGGAACATGTCTTGGTATGGCGCAATGGCCCCATCGTGATTTACATTAGCTTACAAGTTATCTTGGTGCTGCCTGGAATCTGCCTACTTCACTGATTCACAAAGCAGCTCTAAAATTTGAGCTGGCTCTGTAGATTGACAAACGTCAACCCCAGGCGAGCACCACTGGTGTAGTGTTCTGGTGGATTATGAAATGCAGCTTGTATCTGGCTGTCGCTCGCCCTTGACCAATAACCAGAATTAGGCATGTGCTCAAAAGCACAAGTGCCATAGCAAAAATGCGATGCAAAAATGTGCCGGGCCACTGCCACAAGGATGGCAAAAGGTCTGCCAAACCTGTGCAACCTGTGTCTTGAAGACTCACCGTCTTTCGCATTCAGAAACACATGCATCCACATGGGAAATTTCACCATCCTTGTGCGTATCCCACCCTTCACTGCAGTTTCAGGGTGAAAGTCTGATTCTGACAAGTGCGCGAAGCAAAAAGAATCACTAGAATCACAAGGACAAAAACAATCAAAAACATCTGCACTGTCAGCATACACAATGCGTTCACAACATCATTGGCAATGTCCGACTTTCCACTGTTCAGACCTACCCATTATCATGGCAAAAGCCTGCGCAACAAACAATTCGCAGATCTCATGTGTGAGGTCAAAATTGGCTAATTGTTCAAAAAGGGAAATCCTCAATATGTGCCAGGAGATTGATCCTTTTAGAGCAACATGCTGTAGCAAGGGGTGATGACCTGCATTTCTAGAGCTGGATTGTGCACATGTTCAGATCCTGAACTCGAATCAAAACAATGTTGGCACCTTTTTGAACTCGAATCAAAACAATGTTGGCAGAAGAGGCAGGTGATGGAAAATATGGAAACCAAAGATGTTCGAATTCTCAGCTAGGTCATTTCCTGGAGGATCGCAGGCTTTAGCTGGAAAACATTCTGTTGAACATACCCTTCAGCTTGTCGCGTTTTCGAAGTTTTGGCTCTGAACCATCGTTCCTGGCCATGAAGCTTGCTGCGACACAATATGCAAGACAATGATGTACAATGTACATAGCTGCATAGTACTGATCACTGACCACCGCATATTATATATATTCTGTGACGTATACATCGCCGAAAACATCCTGCGGATCTTACTTATCTTACTTGAACAAATCGATAATGATGACACAATGTGTATATACAAAGATTGCACGCTTCTGAGCACATCTACCGGTTTATCCAATGTATTTCACACGACCCAACACATCACGATGACTGAAATTCTTCCATCTACACTGCCTTACCTGACCTTACCCGATGCAGCAGCCACCTGTGTCTGCAAATGATCTCCCGAGAGATGGCGCGCTCGGCTGCTTCCAGATCATTATCTGCTGCACTGCCGTTCTTTAAATAACCTGGCCACAATTCCCAGGGACGTATTAGTGAATTATTAGTGCGGTTGTATCACATCCCCCTTTAGTGGGTCAATCCACGTATTGGTTTCAACATACCTCAGTGATAGGATGTGATAGGCCCGTTTTCTTTTTTGATCTGCTTCACGTGAATGGAATGACTGAATACACCAATGACACCACTGGCTGAGGAACCTATGAATTCCTCATAGGAGATCTTGCCATCTTGGTTCACATCCAACTCCTTCATGACCTGTAGCGCTTCGCTTTCACTTTCCAGTACCTTGAACAGGTCTTCCCTTCGGATGTAACCACTGTTCTCGGTGTCAAAGCGCCTGCCCAAGCCGGAAACACATCAAACACGCGCACAAACCTCTCACACCTGCCAGACATATTTGTTTTACGCAGACACTAGGACCAGTCAGCAGAGCAACTGCCAAGAAAACCATGTGTAATTAATCAATGTCATACCAAGTATGCAACCAACAAAAACGCCACAAAGAAAGAAGAAAAAAAAGAAGGATAGAAAAACAAACTTAAGATAGGCAGGCAGGCAGGCAGGCAGGAGGAGGAAGTAACGACAAGCAAACTTGAAGGACAGAACGGCTCGGTCCTGAACGCATCTTTCAAAAGCTCATCATGGAGGGCGATACGCGAGGCCATCATGGCAGCCAGGAACTCAGAATATTGGATGTCATCATCCTTGGGTTGTGGGTGTCCACAATTGTCCGCAGATTTCAGCCCAAGACTGCGTGTCTGCTCGCCCTGATACCGGACGACATGTGTGAACCGTGGGCATTCCAAAGTTTGCTCGAGCGATGTGCAACCCCATTTGGTAACATTTAGATTCTCTGGTTGCAAATAGGATCCAATCGGACTGACATCAGCAAACTTTTTCGAGGAAGCAACTTTTTCGAGGAAGAAACATATCGGAGGGATTGGGTGAATTCCAAACAAGCATCTGAATCGCTGAAGGCATTAAACACATGCTGCTGCTCTTCTTCGGGAAGGTGAAAGTTCTCCTTCGACAAGGGCTTATGGACAGTACATGTAACAACTCCGCAAAAGAATACAACAAAAGCAACCTTGCTATCTTGTTCTTGTGCAGTTTGCTTGAGCAATCTCCCTATATTCTTTCAGACTAATAATATCATTGATAATTATCCAATTTAGCCAAAGGAAACCAAAGTGGCACGACGAACTGCTGCTATTGAAAATCCGACTCAAAACACACTGGACACCAAACACATCCAAACACACATGTCCCAATTTGGTCACTTTTCAACCAAAAGATACCAATTGGGGAAAGTGCCAAAGCATCCTGGATATCATCTGGGTATGGATCAAAATAATGGTACAGTACATTTCAGTACCAGTGGATCCACTGGATCGTTTTCAATATTTCAAATTGATATTATCTGCCCGTCCCAAAGTCAGAGCATGTGGGAGTATTGTTGAGCCAAACCCATCAACCCACAGCCAAAGTCCCAAGGATTCTGATAAGGTCTTGACTCCTCCAAGATCTGCTTGAGATCTGATATTCTGATGGTGCCTGTGCTGCCTGTGTCCAATGCCATAAAGGCATCTCGGACTTGCGCCCTGGCAAAACGATGACCCGATTCGGCGATTGTTCATCACCGAGAAAAGGTTCATTTTGGGCGATTCGGGAAAATCTTACCAAGGAACCAGGTGGATCAGATCTATTAAAAACTCTGGATCATACAAAGCTCCATGTCTTCAAGTAGAACAAAGAGCATGGAACAACTCCTGTTGGAGTACCACTAAAGGGATGAAAAGGACATAAAAAATCGATAAACATCTTAACATTCCAGTTACTCGACTCCACTCAGTTGTCCTCTCTTTTCCTATGCCCCGTTTGATAGATAGACACACTCACTCAACAAACAAAATCGATTGTTCACTCAACTACCGACACAAACCCAAGGGTCAAATAGGGTCAGGTTTCTCCCATGTTGGGTCCCCCTCCAATTGTGCCTCTCAGGTGCAGTGAGAGACCAAGCCATCAGTTTCATGCAAGACCTGCGGCAGTGAGACTGTGAGGATCAGCGTAGGACAAACCTCAGCCACTATCTTTTCAGCAGGTGTTGCTATGTCTCACCTAGCCTCAACCCCTCCACTGAATTTGGGGAATTGCTGGGTACTTAGGCCACCTGGCCCCAAATTCAGCAATTCCCCAAATTCAGCATCAAATAAACAAAATAAACTTGTTTCATTTTTAGAAATCTTCGATTTTTGTTCATTTTTGTTTTCTGTGCCAATCAGAGATCCTACCAGAGCTTGGCATCCAAGATATTCACCCCATACCAGCCCGTGACCTTCGGAAACTTTGGCTCTTGGCAAAATCACAAAGAGAAGCCACCTTGGCAAAATCTCAAATCTGGAACACACAAATCAGACGGATCAAGCCCACTAGTTCAAAAAAGGATTGAGGGAATCGTCACCACTCAGCCCTTCAATGGAATGACACTTTTGGCGGAAATTCGAAGCACTTCTTGTTGACTGATGGTGAATTGTGAGTAAGGGGTCTGCAACTAGTCATAAACGGAGGTTTCCTAAGTCATGGGGGTAGCCCCGCAGCAAGGCACCATGGCTTCATCGATGCAATCGCTGCAGGCATCTTCGTGGTTTTTGATCCAGGGATGCTCCAAGGCCTGTGGCGCCGTCATCCGAACATCCGGATCCACCACCAGCAGCTTCTTCACGAAATCGGAGGCTAAGGAAGACCTGGGGCCAGGTCGAAGCCTGGAAGATCCAGGATAGAAACATCAACGGCCAATTTAGCTGTGAAGATTGCGATCTGTCATGTTCAATTTGGGTGGAAAAAGGGATCAGATTCCACAAACACTAAACCAAGTGGGATGGTATGAGTCTTCGATTTTTTCTAGATTTGGGGGGTGATGTTGGGCAGCAGGCGCATAGCTCTCCTAAAATTTCAGGGCCACTACTCTGAATCTCCCGGCTGAAAGACTCAGAATCCGTGGCCTATCTTTCTGGCAATGAGATACAATTAGCAACAACACACCCCTACTATCATCATGGTTTGGACTCGAGCCACCGTTTGTCCACTTTCGCCCCAGACCTGGGTCAAATTAATACTGTGGATATATGTGGTTCTCTCTTGCGGACACGTGACACTTTCGCCCATCGCTCCTTCTTCACTAGGTAGGTTCCTGATCTTATCATGTGGATCTGCTTTCGCTCGTCTGAGCCGGCAAAGGGCATGTATCCAACCTGTCCGGGATGCCATGCAGCTGGCCCCAAGTTTCTGACGGCTCAAATTGCTGGACAGCATAGAATGATTAAGAATTGCGAATACTTTAGTATGTTCTTCTGAGAATTAACAATGTCCAAATTCAACGTTGAAAAATTCCAGGTTGCATGGTCCAAACAAATTGATCCCAATCTCCCTTCTAGTCTACTCGCCTGCAACTCCCAGCTTAAACAGCATATATTCAAGGAACCAAAGGTCAGGCAGTGACTATGGTTCAGATGAGAAACAAGAAGGATGAAAACAATGACTCCCAGGCTCCATAGATCACATTGACTTGTATAGGACTTTGCCAAGACTTCTGGAGCTGCGTAGGATAAAGTCCCACAGCTGAGTTCCATCTTGGTGTTCTTGGCCCAAACTTTGCTGAAGCCAAAGTCGATGAGTTTCAAGAAGTCCGAGTTCTTGTTCTCATACAGGAAATTTTCAAGCTTCCTTGAAAGAATGTGAGGCAGGACAAAAAGAATCGTCCGAACGAGCACACAGATTAAGGTCTGAGGTCAGTGACATCATATGACATCATAGCTCCATGAAAGCGGCCATAGTATGCCATAGCAACAGTGGCAAACAATACCCGCAGCACGTGCGCTACGCCCACCAGGTACTTCACTATATACACTTTCATATGGTTTTTGCAGGGTTTCTTTAGGGTTTCTTTAGGGTTTCTTTAGGGTTTCTTTGGGGTTTCTTTAGGGTTTCTTTAGGGTTTCTTTAGGGTTTCTTTAGGGTTTTTTTAGGGCTAATTTAGGGTTTTGCCTAGGGTTTTTCTAGGTTTTCTTCAGGGTCTAAGCAGGATTTCTACCCCTTTTTTAATCATTTTCTACAATGATGCTATAAAANNNCCTAGGGTTTTTCTAGGTTTTCTTCAGGGTCTAAGCAGGATTTCTACCCCTTTTTTAATCATTTTCTACAATGATGCTATAAAAACAGTTAAAAACGGCACAACGAGCCGTATGGGTTTGCCCGCAGAGGGTCAAAAATCACGTCCCCCACGAACCCACGTGAGGGACATCATCTGGTAACATCCCAACATAGTCGCCA
>BGPT01000600.1:15059-43958 GCA_003297045.1 Symbiodinium sp. clade C Y103 | reverse complement strand
CGTCTTGGTGACCATGGGGGGGTGGGGTGGGGGTGGGGGTGGGCACACACAGGCAAAGCAACCTGATCATCTGTCCTGCTTTCGTGCAGACACAGGCCCTCCTGACACAGGCACTGCTTTTTCGTCATCCGCTAGCCGTGGGCTGAAGTGAGGGTAGTAGTAGTAGCAGTAGCAGTAGCAGTAGTAGTAGTAGTCGTATTAGTAGTACTAGTAGTTCTTGTCCATAATCCAAAATCAGAAGAGCACGAAGCGAGACATGAGCAGGGGCACGAAGCGAGNAGTTCTTGTCCATAATCCAAAATCAGAAGAGCACGAAGCGAGACATGAGCAGGGGCACGAAGCGAGGCATTGGCAGGGGCACGAAGCGAGGCGTCGGCCGATTCGTTCTGGCCAAATCCAGCGTTTGTGATGCTTTCCTATCATTGAGGGATGCTGCAGGGTGGCACAAAGAAGGCAAAAACATCATCGTCCAAAAACATTGGGTGTTCCTTTTTTCCTGGAAATGAATAATTGCCACCAGGAGAAGTTGTCCAAGCTTCAAGTCACGATGAACGACTCCGCAGCTGTGCAAATAGTTGACAGCGAGCAGCATCATTCTGGTGGTCTTGCAAGCATCCTGATGCCGCCACTTATGTCAAGGGCGTGTTTTCTTTTTTGCGAGGTCTTGTCATGTGAGAAACTGTTCCAGATGTCGGGTTGCCATCACAATGCCTTTCAAAAACACCAACGGCCATCTCAATGCGGAACTTTTAGGATGGCAAGGTAGCTCCCACCCGGCTTGGAGCCTCTCTTGAAGCAACTGTGCTCTACTGTGCCCTGTACGACTTTTCCCTAAGCCATATTAGTCAGTCATCCCCGACATGCCAAGTACATGCCATTTCACGGTCCTTCTCCGAGTAGACTTTCTTTTCGCGTACCCGGTCAAAGAGCTCACCACCTTCCATGCACTCCATCACTAGGCTCAGCCGGTCCTCTTCCTGTAGGGGTGTCCAAAGAATATTGGAGACCCCAACGCCTTCCAAATCAGCCTACATGTGCAATTTCGTGGCTCGAAACTGAGAAAGACAATATGATGGTTGACTCGTTGAGGGACTTTTGCTGGGATAGGCCAAATCGACGCATCAATGGATCGCAAGTAATTAACAGAACTCACGAGTTCTGTGCAACCTACATACAGTACCCATCAAACTTCTATCCACAAGGATGACTCCCACATCTTTCATATGGTGTAAGAGGTCGTCCTAGATTAATTACATGGAAAGCTTCGTGTTGCCCTTACAGTACTCACTTTTAAGTGACACTTCGAGGATTTAACGGAGAAATGGACTACTTCAGCACAAATTGTTTTCCAGACAAAGCTGAACTTATCAACAATCAGCTGAAGCCCAAACTCGTCCAACAGCAACCCATCAAAACTGCTGAAATTGCAAAACGTCAGCTTTAACATTTCATCAGATTCATACAGCAACAACCTCGGCCTGCAAGCAACAGTCTAAACATTTCAAACATCTTTCTGAAAACCATGTCCTCATAGACATCAAAGAGCCGCACCACATGCGGATGGTCCATGCTAAGGAAGATCTCGGCTTCAGAAGCCAGTTCCTGCCAACCCCCCAAACAGACCATGCTGCAGCTGTGTGAATCGATCCAAATTGAAGTTGCACCAACGGTGCTAATTCAAATCTCAATATGTCTACCATCATCTGCCATCCCTTGGCAAGAGTTCGTGCCATTTTCCAAGTCCTGCTTTTTTTCCTTGCTGACTCCATGAAGCTTGAATGCCTGCGCGATGAAGCGAGCAAAGTAGCTCTGCCAGAAATAGATTCAGGTGCGGGGAATTTGATTTAAGGTCCTATGATTTGTTTGGCCAGTCCTATCTGAATGGGGGCTACATTATCAAGTCATCAAAACCTATATGCTCGTCCAAGCAAACCAAAAGAAACCCATGAAATATATATATATATGCTGTCCAATTCACTATTCCATTGGCAATGTTGGCTGAGCTTGGAGGGCAAACGCCGTCAATAATGAACAACCTCAAGATCCCAATGATACACCTTGCCTCTCACACACTGACACTCTAGATGATTCTATTTACGCTGTACTTAAATCACACCACACAGGGAAAAGTCACATCCACATGGCACAATGTCATCACAGAAAAGTCACATGAGGTCGTGGAAGTCACATCAGGGAGGAACAAACACCATGGCACAGCATGTTTCATCTCAATCTCTGCAGTATCAGCACTGAAAGCTTGCTTGAGGGGCACAGCTCCAAAACAATGAAACAATACAATGCTATTACTGTAAAACTTGTGGTGATTTAAACCCACGGCCCCCGATATGACCTTTGACGAGCTGATACGACTTATCCCTAGCGGTAACATAGTATGCAGACTTGCTGCAAAATTCTATGACACGTTCTCATCAACTATCATCTTGTTTCAAAATAAAGTCAACATCTTCTCACTAGGGAAGGTTCTCACAGTTCAGGCTGATTTTGGCTGAGTTCGAGGTCTCCAGGGTGCCTTGACGGCAAACTTGCCGATGCGTGTCTTCCCACGCGCCAGGAGCACAGAGCCGTTATATCCGGTGCCGAGCGCCTGGAAGCCGCAGACCCTAAGGCCCCTGTGGCCCCGAGGGGTGATGATGGCCATTTTCCTATAGAAAAATTCGATGATTCAAATAAATATGACCATCCAAATATGGAAAATGGATGGTTTATATTTGTATGTGTATCACCATAGATAAAATCGAATATGTATTCCAAGTATGGAAACATGGATGGCAATAAAGTGGGATGTAGAATGACAAACCCACAAACCGGCCCAAACAGGGGCTTCAATCATTTTATGCCCATACATGCCCATACCCATATTCAAACCCGCAGGCTGTTTTTCCGTATCTTGGGGTGCTGCCCGGTTAGTTTGTTTGAAAGATGAAGTATGCAGTCTACTTCTACAGTGCAGAACCTGGTCCTTGGGAAGCAAAACACATCAAAAACGATTCAGACTCATAAGAGCATCAAGTCAGGACACACGAGCTCCCTTTAGAGATGCTAAAATGCTGATTGGTGGATATTTTTTCTCGTTCGTTCAAAGCATTCAGCAAGCTTAGGTGCTACAGGATGCTACTGACTATCACTGGCCCTTTGGTTCGGAGAAACATAGCAGAAATAGTCCCTCTGATTTGATCATTTAATGACAGCTCTAACTGCAGATATCACGCTCCATTAAGTTTGGAAAATTCTCGCCAGCAAAGCCTAGACACAGTGCAGTCTTGAGAACAACAAACCTCTATCGCTCAACAATCAACAAGAAGACCATTGAACTCTACGAAAATCTAAACCTTCTTCCAGCCGCACTCACATTGGCAGCAGCATCACAGTGATGCCTTCTTCTCAACATTGTAGTCATCTTCAAGTCGAGCAGGCAGCCGATGATATCTACCCACCACGGACAAATGTCCTACACGATCTTCGGCTCTGCTCCTCTCCCCGCTTTGCATGGGCCACTACCCTTTCACAAGCATGGGCGCAGAAGCTCAAAACACTCTGGGATGGAAATCAAACATCTCCGCGGTCACTTTTTTTGATGATATGGCACAAGTGCCGTGAGTTCTTGCTGCGAAGGATTGCTCCACATGTTGCCAGGAAGAAAACATAAACTGATGAATCACTCTCTATAGGGACCTTCCAAGAGCTGTTCAATGATAGCTTCGTTGATCGTTCCTATGGACACGCTGCTGACAGGAATGGAATGGTCCTTCAAAAATGCAACAGCTAGGGCAATGCAAATGATGCACGATACGACGGTGCGTCATATCATTCATACTGCTGTCCCTGGCTTAAAATATAAGGGCATGCGGCATGGGGAAAATTGCATGGTTCGATAAAACGGCTGAAATTGACAAATGTGTTTTCCACGGCCTTGGACTATGACCCATTCCCAGAAACATCAGAATATCTGAGTAATGTCTGAAACTATTCTACAGTACTCCATTTCTGTTTGAAGCTTTTTGATTGCAGGGCTCATTGCAACTAGGCATTATGCCTATGCCATCTATGCCATCTATGTGTCCAAGACTGCAGCTGCTTCCACGGTTGGTCCTGACTTCATCCAAGGTGTTCGTGGATTGGAGAACCCCCATGGCTGCGGGACTGCTTTTGGGCCTTGACTCCTCTGAAGAACGAAGTCACCTGGAAGGATATCTGACACTGGATACAAACATATGGAAACTGAAATACCCACATGGTCAAAGGATATCGAACTGCCAGCTGTAAGAGTTGGTGTGATCTTCTGGATGTGTTCTAAAGGGACCCTTTGGGAGTCGGTGAAGTGGTAGCTGGTGGGTTCAGGTTCTGTGTCAGGCTCTTGACATTGCAGTGATAAAATGTGATCGTCTCCAAAGCTTTGCCTCTGCATTTCACTTTGTTTGCTTTGAGCTTAAATAGCTGACATCGAACAGGCGAAGAGGATGGAACAGCTTCACAAATTCAACAAGTGAGACTTCATAGACAAACCATTAAACAAACCATGAACCCGTGGCCGGGTGTCTTACAATTGTCCAACCGGCAGCCGGGCAGCTCATCATGATGTGCAGTGGATCCAGCATGATCCACCAGCGCATGTCCAGATCCCCAGGGATGCACGGGGACGCACCTGTTTCAGTTCCAACTCACTGCGGTTCTGGATGGCCTCCTCCAATTCCAAGGACACCAACGTCCTCGTTGCCGCTTCCTCCTCAGGAAGTTGGGCCACCTCACAGGGGACATTTCGCCACCAAAACACACGGTACAAGACATCGATTGAAACAAGCAACTTCTCAGAGAGTCTCAAATTTCGAAAAGATATGACACACATACCAACACCATAGTAGAATATTGAACACACACATAGTACATATGTATCTAATCATATTCATATACAGTATCTGTTAATATTGTTCATTACCTTTACGATCCTTTACGTATCACCGTGAAACTCCGCCGTCTACGAGTCGGCCACGCCTTGGCATAGCGCAGCATCTCCAAGCCCGCCGAGAGTTTGGCTCGATCTCTTGCCTATCAATGCCAGTACCACATAGACCACTATTTGACGATGTTTTTTTTCCATATAAAAACGATCCTGAAAATGAAAATGACATAAAATGACTAAGTACTGTAGCGGTTAAATGCTGATAGAATCTAATGGAATCTACGGACTTTCGGCCCTCCGCGGTCCTGAAGGGAACCTGTTCTTCGAGGCAAAATAACTGAAAAAACTCTTCAGTCAAAAAACTCTTCAGTCTCTTCAAACTTTCTCAATTGCACATGCACCAAGTGGACAACTGTTTTCATGCGCAAATCTAAATTGCTGCCTAGATGGAAAAGAAAAATAGACAAAGTCAGCTTGCTGGAGCAAGTTCAACATAGTTCAACCAGCTGGGTGAAGCCGCCAACACACCAACATCGGAATATCCTCAGTCTTCCATTGTCTTCCACCATTCCACCACGTTGCAGCTAGCCTCCAAAGCTGCTCGCAGCTCAGACTGAAGGACTTGGACCAACTTCATGATGGCTTGCATGATGGATGGGTGCACCTGATGCCCACTGTCCCGGAATCGGTTGTGCTAAACCTTCAAAGACACACGGACGCAAATGACAAACATTAAATTCTTAGGAAGCTGTCCAAGCAACAAGAAAGTGTGCCGTAATACCCTGTATCTGTATCCTGACTGCTCACATTCTTGCAACATGTCCGACTTCTTACAACACCACGCCATAGAGACTGACTGGAGCGGAAAGGAATCAAACACCAACCGGGAGCACTCGCACCTCCCTCTGATCTTTCATGGGTGGTGCCTCCAAGCACAAAGGTGAAATGGTGATTCGGTTCACACCACGCATGATGCTCATCGCAAACAGGTCTGGCCTTCCCTTGCGCAGCAACACCCCAAAAAACCAAAGCACCCACGTATCGCAAGGATACGTAAAGATGGTGAAGTTGGAATAGGTTGGATGTACTAGTGATCAAGACCTTCAAGAGCCCGATTCAAACAGGTGGACATTGCATGACATTTCCTGGCCCTTCATCGAGAAAGGTCAAACATCAGCGATGCATCGATCCATCATGCTCAAAGTTCCCACCCTCAAGGTTCCCAACTGTTTTTCTCTCGCTCTGGATTCTCGTAAATCGATAGCAGGCGAAGCGGAGAGCATGGAAGACGTAGGGGCCCTTTTCCTAGTAAGCCTGCTGCATTAAATTGTGGCCATCAGTTGGCCACGGGAATCTAATCATTTGGCTCCTTGGATGGGACATCAAGCGATCGGTCATCTAGGCTGGTGGAACAAAGTGTTGTAATTAGCGTATATATTGAAGCAGCAGCTACAATAGCGAGGAGAAGAAAGAGGACAAAAGAGAAGGAGAAGAAGAACAAGACTAGGAACTGGCAAACAAACACAGAATCAACACACAAACATTCAAAGTAGAAAAATGTTTCTGAATGTTTCTGATCTGAACATTAGACATAGAGGTCATAGACGGTCAACATGTGTGTCTGTGTAAATATAATTAAATATACATAACAAAATGTCTACTGTAGTAACTGTAGTATGTACTGGCAATCACACTTAAGAAAATCATCGTCGTGATGATAGAAGTAGTTTCAGAAAACACTGCTCAGATTTATATATGTACTACAGTACTGTAGGATCACCAAAAGTAGCAGCATCGATAGCAACGTATTTGTCATATGTCTCAGCTTCGGAAAACAAAACATCATGTTGGAATGGATTTGGAACAAACACAACACACACGCCAAACCAAGAGAAACAGGGCCAGGTGTACGGCCAAGACACTGTGATTTAACGTGGTTTATAGATACCTCAGATGTCTCCCTACATTGTATCAAGCTCTGCTACCTTTTGAAGGCAGTTTTGCAAATTCTGACGAAGAGGTGAGAACATGACCAGTTCTCAAACTGCAAACTTCCATCCATTTCAAGTTGGGAAAGATGGTTCTTGTAAGACACATGCTTTGACAGTGACGCCAACCCCTCAGCCAAATCGAAGTTGAGACCCATGGGACATTTTGTGCTGTGTTACAGCACGCTGGCATCTGACTTGAAATACCAATCTACACCACAGTAGCCACTAAGAAGTTTGAGAACTTTAACATGCAACCGGTGTTGACATTGCCAGGACATGGTCGAATGTGAAGCCGGATCCCAGTCCAATTTTGCACTGAAAGTGTGGTTCCTCCAAGATGTCATCCAATGTAGTTTTGGGGGAATCCAAAAGTCTGCCATCTCCTGCTCCTTTTTTTACATCAGTTTAGATAGTTTGACACTTTGTTCATATTACTCGCAATACACTGCAATGCACAGTGACTTGCGGACGAGCAACTCTTGGTTTGGATCGTTGATGCCCGGCAAAAGCGATGAGAAATTGTCTTTCCAATGGTCTGACAGAAATTGGGGGGCTCAACACGCTGCTTTAACTTGAGCTTGATGGAACGCTAACAAGGAACAGTTGACATGTGTCAAACAATGCTGCCTTTCTTGACAGTTGTGTGCACCAAACAGCTTAGAACCAGTGTGGATCTGCTTCGCGAAACAATTCAGGACCAAAACAGTAAGAACCATCTTCATTACTTGATCGACAATTTCTCGAAGTTTAGATCCAGTAGGGCTTTATTGTAAGTGGCATCAAACATACAACATGATCCAGGCCTCTCGATATTTTCGAATCAGAAGTATAAAGTCGTCCACGCCTAGCATGAAATCGTATGGAAATCAGCAACAAAGCCAGGTCATGCTCTTCTCTCGTACATGCCCATTTGATTGTCCTGTGGATTTGTGAGAAGTCCAAAAAGGGTCCGTTTTCACCTATTTCAAAACATTAAAACTCGTTCAAAGCAAGAATCAAAGCAGCGGGGCTTCCATGCAAGATCCCTTGTGTTCGTGGATCAATCCAAATACAACACAGAGTTACGCCGCACGGATCAAGAACTTTGGCGCGTAAAAATGCAATCAAAGAAACATGGCTTAGCATTATCATTGTACACGTAAACCGGTAAACAATCTAGCGTCAAGTGTCAGGGTTCTGAACAAAAACGGTTGTGTTCAAGCTAGCCCTCTTGCAATCTCAATCTGAATACAATCATTGCTGACCAGGATTACGTCGTCTTGCTTCCAATACGTGCAGTGAACTGAATGTAGCTGATTATGTTTCATGAACATCACTCTTTTTGAGCCCTTGCCTTTATGATCCTTTATGATCCTTTACGATCCTTTATGATCCTTTACGATCCTTTATGATCCTTTACGATCCTTTATGATCCTTTATGATCCTTTATGATCCTTTATGTCTTTTGGAATGCTTAGCTCATCAATTCCAAAACAGGATCCATGCATATCCATGATATCACTTCACTCATAGACATTGGTTCCTCCCCTCGCCAAGTAGCTGGAGCAATTGCGGATCTGCGATTTGAGAAAGGGATCCTTCACAGCATCTTCGAGGATTGGTTCCAACTGATCTGCTGCAATGCCTGTGGCCAAACCGGGCATCCGAACAAACTGTTCACACTTGGGCAGACGGTTTACGTTTAAACATTCCGGGAAGGTATCAATCGATGTCAGCCATGTTCGCCATTCTTGCCTGCACTAAAGATGAAGCACACTGGCATGCGCCCGTCCAAATGGAATGTTTTGCAGGAGTTCAATCTACTCGGAAATACTTCAAAGTACAACCAAAAAAGAGTTCATCACGTTGCATTCTCCCTCAATGGATCATAATCACTGGTTCCACTGGTCCAACCTTTCCAACCTGTTCTGAGAACCAAAACATCATATGTTGTATAGGGATGTATAGGGATGGGACAACTTGGGTTGCAAACCCTGTAAATTTGAACGTCATGTAGTCACAAAATGTCACAAATATAGGCGAGCGGCGCCCTGTCTGGCCAAAGGTGTTGGCGATACAAAACAGAGTGCCTCTATCAGCACACCTCGAGGAAGATCTGGAAGATCGATCACGTTGACTACGGATGACTACGGATCAAAGCCATGGATTTGGGGGATTGTTGCTAGTTGTTGTTGGCCATTTTCATCCAGAACATGGAGACCTCACAAGGATCACAAGGACCTAAGGAGCACCGTGTTTTTTGCCATTTGAACATGTAGCCGAAATATATCGAAACATGCTTCTGTGGAACATGTACCGATGTCATGCCACAAGCCTGTCCATATGCCCCCCCCTCCTTCCACCCTGTAGATTTATGAATGTCAAGGTCGTACTTGTCAAAACACTAGGAAAGTAGGTGCAATTCTTCTCAAAATGCTCAACACCCTGGAACTGAATCTGGTGACCCTGGGCAAGGACAACCACAACGGTTCTAGCTACTGCTAAAACCAGGACACTCACTCTCCCACTTTGCAGTTTGCCATTACATGCCATCACTTTGACTTTGGAACCTTTAGGCTGAGGCCTTTGCCTTCAAAATCTCAAACGAGGCACGTCTTGGAAAGGGCTGCCAAGGACTGAACAGCAGTGGTATCCATGAAGGGAATAGCTGAAGCCTTGGTGGGTTCGCAACGGTGTGCGACGGTTAGGCTTTGAACTGAGGAGCCACCTACTGAACAAGACATGTTACCAACCAAGAAATGTCTTTCCGGCATCAATCTATAGAGGTGACATGAGGTGACGAATTTGCTCCGGCGAAACCTCTGTCAAACAAAGTTAATGCATGTCAATGTGCACTTGAATGCTCTCCATCCAAGGATTCGGAAAGAGCGAAGCCAAGGTACTGAGAGCACAATGCCAATGATTTCTTCCTTTTCTTGCAATTCTAACTCCTGAAATGATGATCCGATTGAATCCGATTGATACAATTCTCACCATTCGTTGCCTGGATTCCTGGATGGCTCAAACTCGACATTTCTACTTGTTCTACCCATCAGCCAGGATTTCATGGCCCGGAAGTGTGCAATGGCAGTCCTCCTCCTCCACCCATTCCTGTAAGCGCTCAACCTTGACGTGGACATCCAAAAATTCTTTGGGTCAAGCTACGTGGGTGGCAACAGACTGCTGGGAGGCCCCACGTTTGCATAAAACAATGGGCCTTCGAGACGTAAGACCAGAATTCCAGGTTCCCTGGTAGCACCTGTACCAGGGATGCCAACGTGAGCCCTGGTTTCCCCAGGTGAGTTGGGGGTTTGTCGTGGCATCTCTTGGGCAAGCTGCAGCAAGCTGCGGCAAGCTGCTTGTGCCAATTGCTCCAGCACTGGACGGCAAGCGTTGATACATTCGGAGTTGTTTGGAAATCCCACTGGTGCTGCGTCTGCTTCTCCAGAAGCGAGCTTTCAAATTCCAGACATGAACAAAGGGTTCCAACTACTAATGACAACGACGTCTTTCGGGGGAAGGGTCCCTTACGGGTGAACATGCCGCAAGGTCAACGCGTTTGAAACAAGCAGAAATTGAAGGGTAGAGNTATTCTGGAGATGGTTTCAGGGGCCTAGACTACTCTTTCTCAGATCCTGAGATTCGGAGCTTGGATGTTTTGACAACGGATGAGGGGGCTGCCGCTTTTTGGCCCTTGCCTATGCCCAACGTTTGTTGTGTGAGTGGGGCCATGATGTTTATGGTTGGCTACACGGTTGCCATTGTCACCAAACCAAGGAGGACACTCAGTATTCAATTTATGTAGGTGTCGTGTGGAGTCGTGTGTGTTTCGGTTTCAGCCTTCAGTTTTGACATGGTTTAAGTTTTTGAGTTTTTGTGTGCTAAAATTCATTGTTCTGATTTCTGACAAGGACTTTGATGCTCACAAAAAAATGTGACTGACAAACTCTAGGTGAGTTCGGGCTCACGTTGTAAGTTCCAAGTTCAACAGCTGGGAAACAATTTAGATATGATACAATACAACACCGATATTGTTGGAGCACTACGGTCAACCCAACCCACTATATAAACTCTCCCTTTGTTCGTCAAACTCTCATGATCCATCAATCTTCTCAATTGGCATTCCTGGGACAGGGAGGCATGCAGCAAAGCCGACTGCAGATGGTCAGGGAGGCGCTTGATAGAGTTCGCACTTTCAGCTCCTACCCCATTCATCAACAATTTGCAGAAACTGTTTATGGTCGACATGAACTTTGTCAACTTCGTCATCGAGTTTGTCAATGTTCATCAACTTCGTCANTCCTACCCCATTCATCAACAATTTGCAGAAACTGTTTATGGTCGACATGAACTTTGTCAACTTCGTCATCGAGTTTGTCAATGTTCATCAACTTCGTCAATGAAGAGGGATGTGTTCGTCAACTTCGTCAATGAAGTTCGTCAACTTCGTCAACTTCGTCAACTTCGTCAACTTCGTCCATGA
Source organism: Symbiodinium sp. clade C Y103 (assembly GCA_003297045.1). NCBI lineage: Eukaryota > Dinophyceae > Suessiales > Symbiodiniaceae > Cladocopium > Cladocopium sp. clade C. Next base: position 32,587 of record BGPT01000600.1, on the reverse strand, counting down.
ACTTCGTCAACTTCGTCAATGAACTTCGTCAACTTCGTCAACTTCGTCAACTTCGTCAACTTCGTCAACTTCGTCAACTTCGTCAATGAACTTCGTCAACTTCGTCAATTATTGACGAACCCCTCCCACGTTTTTGACAAAATATTGACGAAGTTCATTGACGAAGTTGACGAAGTTGACGAAGTTGACGAAGTTCATTGACGAAGTTGACGAAGTTCATTGACGAAGTTGACGAAGTTCATTGACGAAGTTGACGAAGTTGACGAAGTTCATTGACGAAGTTGACGAAGTTGACGAAGTTCATTGACGAAGTTGACGAAGTTGACGAAGTTCATTGACGAAGTTGACGAAGTTGACGAAGTTCATTGACGAAGTTGACGAACCCACATTGATAAAGTTGACAAAGTTGACGAACCCATTGGCAAAGTTGACGAACACGTTGACAAAGTTGACGAACTCATTGACAAATTTGACGAACTTATTCTTAGCGTAGTTGACGAGCAATGACGAACTCATTGACAAAATTGTGACAAAGTTGACGAATATTGACAAACTTATTGACGATGCAGGCGAGCATTAACAAACTTTACAAACTCATTGACAAAAACCTTGCCGACTTTATTCACAAGAGTTGACAACGTTGACAAACTCACTGAAGAATGTGAAGAAACCATTGACCAGTTGACAAAACAATGCCACAAGTTAGTCATATTGCTTTTTGACATACTCATTGACAAAGTTGGCAAAACATTGACAAAGTTGCAGTTGAATAGCATGTGCAAGCATTGAGAAACTTTTCCGAACCCCATTGTTGAAAGAACCCACCAAGAAAGCTATGCGCCAGGACGAGTTGTTTCCACTGATTTTGAATGCGGACAAGGTACTTACGCAAATCAATTGGTGCTACGCGCGCACAAAGAAAAAGTGTCTGTGGGCTTTTGTTTGCAAATGACACTGCCGATGAGATTAACTTTTTGCTCTTGGGATCGCCTTGTACAGTGACTTGTCAACATGATATCAGATGTTATTTTTCTTANGAGATTAACTTTTTGCTCTTGGGATCGCCTTGTACAGTGACTTGTCAACATGATATCAGATGTTATTTTTCTTACCATGAACTTTTCGGGAATGGAATTAACTTTTCAGTTGTTGGGATATGATTAGGTGAATGTTTGAAAGGATACAAAACATATAATATTGTGAATTCCGAAAATCCGCTCCAAAATTGCCGCTTGAAATTGGAAAGCACTTATATGATGGGTACCTGTTGATGGGACCATGTAGCCATTCCCCCGAAAGACCTCGCTGTCATTAGTAGTTCCAACCCTGCAACAAGAAGTACTCGAAAATCCCAAGCCTTCTCTATCCAAAGCCATCCACTTCCGTGCCCTGCACCCCGCACCAACGCAACATCACGCAGTATTTGGTATGCACTTTCGTAATCAGGCTAGACAATTCAACCTATAGAAAGATCTTAGCCACTTCCTCTCTTGACAGCATTTGTTTTGTGCAACTTGAAAGTTCATCAAGACCACCCACCAACCAGTGGCTTTCTTTTCACAAGACAGGGGCAGTAGGTACTTGCTTGATCAACCAACATTGCTCCATGGGCTCTGCTCATTGCAACAGCCGCCTGTCGTCCTCAACGTGATCACTCGATCGAAATCCCAGCTGCACAATGTCCGGATTTACCACCTAGCACAGGCACAGCCACAAGTCGCTGCACCAGCGCGTTAAATCAAACCATCATCATGCAGTCAGGTGCCTGATTCCATTTACATCCATCAACTGTATATGTTTTTCAGCTATATACAAATTTTGTGCTCCGCAGGGGTCCAGGCCCTACTTGCGATGCTGTTCTTTTGGAAGTTGACAGGGCAGGGCAGAAGCATGACGCATGCTTGCTCACTTGTGGGAAGGGCCAAACAATGACATAAGACCTGGGGTTCTATCGGATCTTTGTATCGTGTAGTGACTCTACCGGTGTAGTGACTCTACCTCTCCTTTGCAAGACCTGCGCATCAATGCACAGCTCAGTGGCAAGAATGATTGATTGAAACATAGGAAAGCCGACAGTCAAAAGTGCACCATGAGGTTGCTAGTGTCAAGACTCTGCTTGAAGCCTGGTAGAGGATAATGATCAGTGAAGCGAATACTGCTGAGAGCATACCTTGGCAAAACACTGGCACTCTCAATGATGTTGCTCGACGCCCGACATCTTTAATTCAAAGATGTTCAAAGCAACTCAAGTTCCACAGCATGGATAAAATTGGACGGATAATTGACTGGGCTGAGTCATGGGTTCTCAAACAGTTTCTCACCGTCTGAAGCAATCTTAATACTATAGAATTCCAGCAGGAGAACACCATATCAATATGTACAGTGTAAGGAGCACAATTCGGCCAAAATATATAGATGAAATTAGATGAACTACAATACTTACTCATTTTGGCCAGGCATCCTTGGAATGCGCCAAAGTAAAGTGTGCAGCCTCAGTTGGCAAGAGTGGTATTAGTCCCTTCAACTTTCCGCTGCTTCTGCTTGTGTAAAGCTGTGAACTATCGTGAAGTTGCACTATCCAGGCTGTGAGTTGAGCGACTGAAGCCGATGATCCATGTGAGCATATCACCTTCGCACACGCAAACAAGCAATGACGCAGGAACTTCAGCTACCTGTTTGCACGCACTCGTACCAAGCATAAAATGCAATTAAGATGTTGTTTCATGCACCGGAAAGTCAGGACTGGGCAACCATTCACAACTTTGGCAAAGCTATGAATCAATATCTTAGAGGACAGAAATGAAACCAAATGAAACTTGGCCTCGTGTCTTCCAATTGTACCGCTCGTTTGTGGCGTAAGCCCACAGGTCCTTTGCCTCGTGGGATGTGGAAGGAGCCAGTTCAGCTAGAAAAGAAGAGAATTGCCAGAGTCAAAACTGCTTTAGATATTTTAGATGAATGATTGACCAAATCACCATAATCCATTGAAATCAAACAGTTCAAACAGTTGTGATTGCAGTGAAGCTTCGTGCATGTCACTTGCGAGAATCGCAATCTTCAACTCCCCCAGCCTGATCAAACTCAGTGAGGTGCGATGCTCCATTCACAATGATCGCATTCAGAACGCACATTGGCACGTGCTCAATGTACCTCTCAGAAACGAACGAAAGTTCGACTCGATGAATACTTCTAATCTCAGCTGCCCATGGTCACAATCTATTGAAAAAATACTTGATCTGAAAGAAAATAAACATCAGATTGCAGAATCCGTGAGCATCAACCTCTCCAAATACACAGTTGTGATCAGTTTTGAAAACAAGCTGTGCCTGCTGAAAAGGACAACTCCCAAGCATACAACCACCTAGGCGGGCGAGGTTTTGAAACATACTGAAACCCTTCAACGCAAACCTTCAGTTTCTTAACGGCCTTGTCCACTCAGGCAGTCCAACTCCCTAGTCAGATCACTTTCAGTTTACAACTGAATGCACAGAATGAACTCAACCAAAAGTGGGGTTTTAACTTTTAACCATCTATTTCTCGGAACACCAGCCATGCTGATTTTTTTTGGTTCACCAAATGCAACCATCCAACTCCCACGAGGATGTTGGCTCCCAGCTGACTCCGGATTCCAGCCTGTGGCCCAACACTGAACGCATGGCCAAAGTAGGTCCACAAATCTGTTGCCGTTCCTCCCTCTGACATGCCCCGACAATCCCGCCATATTTTAGTCACCGCATCATGTGAAGGTGCTGTATTGCGCACCATTGACATTCTTGTTGTTCGTTTTTCAAAGTTGCTGCTGCACCATTTTGGTTTTGATTGTAGTCAGAAGACTTGTGGTCTCACTTTAAGTCTGCTAAAGCTGCTAGACGCTTAAACGAATCGCAGCCTTCTTCCCGCCCAAATTTCAAGACATCAAAAGCCGCTGCGTGCCTGATGTGCGATACCCATACCTTGGAACAGTGGCGCTGACGACACCCTGCTTGTGCAACTTTGTGCCGTTCTAAAGCTACGAAGAGAAGAGACCCGATGACAACAACGCCAGGGGCTGAGGTGGGTGGTATCAGCAGTAATTTGTTGATCTTATTTTGTCAAAGCGGCTTTATTGGTTTCATGAACTGAAGTATCTGATGGAGTAGTAAAATATCCATGATTGTTGGCTAAACCGGGTGAATTCCATGGACTCGATTTTCCGCATACCTGGAAAACATATAGTAAGTATACAGTATACCGATGTATACCGTATACATCCGTATACCATAATTTCGGTCACTACTCCACTGTGATCCACTGGGTATCATTTTCATTCTCAGTGGAAAGTGTACTCACCAGGGGTCCGCGACCGAGTATTTACACTACTTGTGCAAACTTTGATGCTACGTTTACCTCACCGAGGCATAAACTTACACCATGGTCACCACTCTCCCCTACGTCTGCCACCGAGTTGCGGCTGAGGCCGATCTGGGTGGGCACTGCACCAAAGAAAGCGCCCAGGATATTGGCAATACCCAGGCCCATGAGCCTGGGTCAGTGATGGGGAATCATGGGATTTATCAAAATCATTCGAAATCAACCCACCAGAAGTGGGCAAGAATCATGTAATATAAACATATACCCCGCATTACCCCGCCATATTTGGAGATACATTGGGGTTGTCAATGCGGACGTGCATAGGAATTGAACCGGCATTGATGTATGAACATGAAATGCAACAACGCTTACCAAGTAGCTCATTGAATGCCCGGATCTGATATCCATCCTTGGCACTCTCTAGCAGCCGCTCAGTTCCATGAGAAGCAAATATATCGGGCACGATCCGAAGGCAAATTCTGCATAGGACTCAGGAAACTGAACCCACCCCATCGCCTGCATAGCAAACTTCTTCGCCCCAGCGAAAGAAGACAGGAAAACGACGAACGCAACGAGAATGGCACCAGGAATCAACTCCTCGGAACATCGGACTCATGTGACTGGTAGGTCAATCCAAACAAGTCCAAACAGTCGACTGTTTGATCCTGTTGGCACAGTTGAAGAGCTCGAATGCTGGGAGACCAGAAAAATCCAGAAAGTATGATGCTGTACACAATTCGAAGCGTCGCTGATGTCGCTGTTTTGCTGTTCTTCGAGGCAAGCCAGAAATATCGCACTTCATTCACAAACCCTGAATTCTTCGGTTATGATCACCCAAAGAACATGTACCTGCCGTCCTTCACTATCTTCCAGTCCTCGGCGCTTTGCACCTGCAGCACAGTTGCCACAATTGTGCAAGCAGTTGCACATATGATGCACGTTTCTACTCGAGCAACAATTAGTAATTATACCGGACCAGTATACCATATTTGCACTACCGCATACCGTATTCTGCTGCATGCTACCAGTAGCATGTGCAGTGATTCATGCAATTTGGGGAGCCAATCCAAGAACAACAACTGTTGGTGAAACTCCGAAACACCTCAAAGAGGTGTATGTGACTGTCAGAGAATCAGCTGCTCCTGCCAATATACATGGCCTTTAGCAGAAGGACTGGGCCAAGTTGCCTCCAAGGACTAATGACTATATAGAATTACTTTTTGGCTAGGCTACTTGACACAATTCCGATCGGGTATCCTTCCACGATTTGACTCATGTCTTTCAACATATTAAAACTCTCCAAAAATGGAGATTGCTAAACATCGCAGGCGTCCTGAAGACAAAGATTCCATGGCACGGTGAGTTAATGGCACTGAACCCTTGGTTATCATCCCACTGACGGATCACCCTGTTGCAACCCACTTTGAGGCAAGTGACAGGCAGGACGAAGCTTGGCAAGCCGGCTGGCATTTCACCCACAATCTTGATCTGAAATTCGGCATCAACCTTCGGCTGAGCTGATGATGCAAATGCTCTTTGGCTACAAAAGAAATAGACTTGTTGCCAAGCAGCTGATGGATTGTAGTAGTCGCAAAAGACTGCTGAAGCCGCCAACAGGACCTCATCAGGATCACGTTGCCACATTTGAGCACTTTCCGGCTCCCTGTAGTGTAACATTTCATGATGACAATGTTGGTCATTATCCATAGAATTCTTGTACTCGTTTGACAGCCCAGCGACTAACTCCTTGAAGTCCCCAATGAACTTCAAGTAGCGCACCTTTCGGGACAGGGAAGGATGATCAAAATCTGATGACTAAACACATCTAAACACAAGTACAATCTATTAATCTATTACAACCAACGACTTCCAGAAAAAACTGGGAAGACTTGCTGGATAACTCAACGCCACGCTTAAATCAGTAAATGCAAACATGCGGAGCGCAACAAGATGGTATGCTGTAATACTATTGGTTCCTGAGAATTAGAGTATGCAGCACAGCCCCAAAAGTCAAAGCCGACTCGAGTCATGTTTGTGCTAAGATGGGGAGAGGCTATGGATTTCTTGCAGTTCAAGCGCCTTCTTCAGCTTCTTGGCATTCATCAAAAAGATGACTGCCACCACACTGAGCCCAGTCGTGGCGGGGTCCATCATCTCAAGGTACTTGATATGGTGCCTGAAGCAACATCGCTCCATCTTTATGGTCATATCAAACATTAACGAACTCTCCAAAAAAAGGCATCATTTTCACTACGATGCATCAAATGTACTGCATCTCATAGCCAACTGTACAAAAAAAAAAGCTACCAGGCCGATATTCATGAACTTGGTTATGCCCAGTGTGCATCAGCTTGCCGTTGTCAAAGTGCAAGCAGTGTCATGTCGCCTTAAAACATTGAGAATGCCTCCCTTGCTCGCCCAGCTGGGAAGGCCCAACATTGGAGCAACCTGCAGCAATTTTGGAGGAACCTCCTACTAGTAGAGACATGTACCAATCCCGAAAGGTCCATGGGGATGGTCTTGAAAGGGTCTTGATCTCTCTAAGTCTTTGAAAGAGACCAATAATATATTCTCTTGGGCCTTCTCCCAAACAAATCTGCCTATCCCGTATGTGCATGACATGTCCTCAGTGATCATTGCTCCTGAAGAGAACGATCATCAAGCCCTCCTAAAACAGAGCTGTGTGGAGCAGTTGCTATCAAATCTGTGCAGAATTAAACACGTCGCCACCGACTGCGACTCGCACTACTCTATTGTCGAATTGGTGCCTGGGAGAGGATAATCAGCAAAGCGCTTGCTGTTATAAATCCTTGGCTGACAAAAAACCTCCAAGTGGCTTCAAGTTCAGAGAATTCAGGATCTCGACAGTCCTGGTCACTCCACACACAGACAAATATATGCTAGAAAAACCCTAGCTTAGCTTGAGCTTTATTGAAAAGCTGCTTGCAAACAGACTAGAAACATGGGTTGAATGGGAGATGGACGAGAAAGCCGGTCAACCAAAGACTCAAGAACAAATCTGTCTGCAAGGCTTCACGGCTTCACGCGCAGACCATTCCCTAACAACGAGCGAAAGTCTTGCAACAAGCGACATGCTTGCAGGGCTGGCACATGACATTTCCCAACTGGGGAAACAACAACAATGCGACCCAGCACTGCAACAGTGTCATGTTCAGCTGAGAGGCCGCTCAGGGCGGGTCGTGAGAGGAAGCGAACCAAGAAGGACAACTGGAGAAGTCCCATGAGGGCCATGATCACACCTTGGTCACACTGGACTATTCAAGACCAGTTCGATTTGCTGAAGAATCCTTTCTGGAGAGCTCACAATATGTCATACTACTGAAAGGAAACTTGTCATGCAGGTTTCTTCGGGACTAGAAATTCAACACTACATAACACTACGAATTTGCACACATTCATTCCTTAGTTTACATCCTAAAGAGGACCAAACCAGAATGATTGAGTCAGCCGAACATCCAACAACCAATATTCGAGGCTTCAGAAGCTGTGATTCCAGTTGCCATTTAGTGAGATTCAATCATTTAATGATCCATTGAACACACATATCTCATATCTCAGACACAGGAGCCACAAATGACATCAAGTGACTGTTTATTGAATCAGGCCATCCTGACCTGTCCCTCCCAACCTCCAAACGGCAAGTTTCCAACCAGGGCAGTGAGAATTGCAACCCTTTGGGTGCGCTCGGCCAAGTCCCCCTGGTCTGCCATAACCTCCAGGTGGGTAATGGTGCTGGATACAGTGTCGTGTTGCCAGGCTGCAGTCCAAGTATCTATTGGTTTAATATGGTTTATATATAATTTTCCATCATTGACCTTCATCTCAACCGGGCAGTTAGGATGGAACTCATGATGGCTGGTTTGTAGGACATTCACCACAAGTTCCAACATGTTTCGGCACCAACGGGCACCCTGCATACGTAGTCCGGCCTCACCAGTTAAAAGGCTCACAAGACCTCCAGTGCCAACTGATGCATGGACACCTGAGCCACATCTAAAGTCGTGAAACATCCTGATTCCCACGCTGGGCTGGAAAGACTCAACTGCAAAGGGGTGAGATTCCAACATGTGAAGGAAGAAAACCAAGGTTTGCCAACTGACATGCAAGAGTTAGTGCATAGCATCCCAAAACAAATTGCTTTGGTGCTAGGTTCTTGACATGTGCCAAAGAAGGCATACACAATTGGTGGAAGCATGCAGCCTGAGTTGTTGGCAGCAGAGTCAGAGTCACCCTATGCCCTCAAGACTTGGTCGGACATGGTGTCAGTCAGTACCGCAAACTAATCTTGATCAATGAGTCAGAGTCACCCTATGCCCTCAATGGACCTCGTGCAATCAACGCATGCTCCAACCCTTTGGAAAACGTCTGCCACACTCCAGACACCCCTGCAAACCGGCCAGTTTGCGGTCGAGAGTCTGTAAGGTCCATTGATCAAGTTCACCATACACCTAAATCAAAAATATGTGGCAACGCAACCAAAAAACGAGGAATTCTGAGCTGCTAACTACAAGATCCACAAATAGATTGAGAAAACATCAGGCCTTCATTCAGTGCAATGGCAGGCTGAGTTTGGCACAAGTTTGCGTGAGCCAGCGACTGGCCTGCAAAACAAAGACAAACTTGCGATATTTAGAACACTCTCCAGATCCTTCTTGTCTTTTACCGGGGTTGCCAGTCAGAGGCAAATAATCACAGCATCCCAAAAGCATCATGAAACCTCAACTCAGGTGGGAAACTTTCAGATCAAAAAGTTGTAAGCACTGCCAGGTCGACAGTCAGTGTGCCCTGTTGGCCCTGCCGGCCCTGCTGCAACAATATTTTCTGCCGCTGCATTCAAAGTTCGTCTCTAAGCTGCAGCAATCGAAATTGAGACTCACTCCTGGATTCAAAGACATGTTCAGCAATGATAAGTTGCTGGTGAAACATCCAACTGGTACAACATGGTACGACTACAGCATGGCTTCCGAATGGTTCTGAACCTCAGCCATACTTCAGTCTGAACTTTCGATCCTTGCCACCATCTCGCTTCCGACGATACTTCCATCGCCGCAGCTGCCTCCGAGTGTTGACGGCCTCCATCGCAGTTCGGTTCTCCACTCCAGGGACCTCAACCTTCGCCTGAGGGATGCCAGTCAAGGCAAGGCCATCTGGGAAACGATTTTGGAGACACAAAGCATAAGGTGTCCATGGTGTCCACATCGGCAGAGCAGCATGATTTGGCTGAACTTTCGACTGGATTTCGGCTTCTGAAGCTGACCATCCACAGCCTGCCATGATTCTCACGCATGGCCAGGCCATGCGCATTGTTGCGGATCGCCCAATGATCTGCAAAGCCATCGTGAGGCTGGTGGGCTGACCACCCGTGCTCACAAGCTATTCTTGGGCCAACATGGTCGAGATGAGATGCTGAACAACTTTCAGAAGAGTTTATGGATGTTTGTTGATTGAAAGCTGCACCCCGGATTGTTCAAACATGAAACAGGGCTGCATGACTGGGTTGAGCTGCATCATTCCGATAGATGGATTTGAAGAAAAAGTCAGCCGAGAAGTACTGGAGAACTTCAGAAGATTATCTCTGCACCAGAGTATGCTGCATGAAGGGAAAAAAGGATTGGTTCCGAAATTACTATCCCTCTGTGGCAAAATGACAAAACCGACAGTAAATGAACAGGTGAAAGGTAAGAATGCCATGAATACAGTGCGTCTCTATGTCGTGTTCCATGGTTCCCTGTCCCATGTTGCCCCCCGGCCTATCAGGATGCAGCCCAAAGTCATCGCTCCAGCAAAGTCTGCTGACAGATTCTCCTTGGGATATCGTGGTAACCACACGAGGATCGGCATCTGCTCCTCCAGGACTGTCCGCCATGTCTTTCCTCCGAGCAACGGATGGATCTAGGTGTTCCATGATGGTGCATGATGTTGCATGGTGATGAGCATGATGTTTCATGTGTCTCACAAATTCCTATCTGCAACCGTTCAAAACTAATTCCAACGAAAGAAGTTTCTTCCAAGTCTCCACGCTTCGAGCTGGAAGTCCTTTGTACCAGCGATTCGGAGATCGACATGGCACCAGATCTTTGCAGATATGGCAAGACCCTGTGTTTGACTCTGCAGAGTCTTGCTTTGGGACAACTTGTGGAAGGACAAAGGCAAGAAGGAAAGCAAATCACATTGCATAGCGCAACGTGGTCCAGTATCTTAAGTACGCGTACTCCATGTTTGTCAGGACTTTTGCTCTTCGCTTAAAACACAGCTGACACACAAGACCACCGACATTGTAAAAAACATGGTCATTCGGTTGCTATGCCGCTATGCTGCTCCTATCAGTTTCCCACTGAAACTCTCCACGGCCCTGACGCACTGGTGCAACTGGTCACCTTTATAAAATCGGAACTGCCAGGATGCGAAACGAAGGCAGCCAATTCACGTGCAACAAACTGGGTCGGTGCATGCATTCGGCAGAATCCTGTCTGTCAAGCTTCCATTCACTCTACTTGCTGATTTCAAACCAAGGCACATCTGGACCAGGTTTATTCATTTACAGTATGTTTGGATATTCATTCTTGGCCCATCTTGCCCTCACACCGTAGCAGAACAAGATATGGTGAAAACATGGTGAGTCTCATGGGCACCTCGCCAGAGAGCCAAGCACCTTCGACAGCATCTGCCAAGGAAAAGGCATCACCCGCCAAGGCCAGTCGGGCAGCCACCTGGCTCCCAAAAAAAAAACATTTGGAAAAAAATGGTTAACTTTTGGAATGGGAGAATAATCCATGGTTGCGGAATCCTGTGGTTTTGGACACGCCGCTGTTAAATGTATACATATATACATGGAAGGATATGTGAGGATCAATTCAGGAATGTAGGAAAACAACGTGGTAAGAGATGCAATTGCGATGCTAAACTTGGTTGGATCTAGCTTCCAAGGCAGCTGTGCAATTACCATAGCTGGTTCTTGGGACAGCGTGACCTCTCATGGATGCAAACTGCCTGATGGTTCCTTGGAAAACTTGGTGGAGCCAACCTCAAAGTCTCAAAGATGAAGAATGATTCACCAAAATGCCACAATCTAAGCCGGGCTCTGCATGAATTTCAACAGAAAAGATGTGGCAGCAGAAATTGCAGCAGGCAAGCGAGTCAAACAACAATAACATTGAATATCAGACAATGCGAATGCTTTCAGCACAAACGTCTTCGTAAAGGATACAAAACACCAGATCCCTTGAGACTGGAAAACAACATATCTTCATCAGAGCAAAACAACATCTACAAAGGCATTGTAGCCATGACGGCCACATGTATATATGTACAATATATATATATATATACATTTATATCATGAATACACCCTGGGGTAAACTGAGATAGATATGGAAAACCCCATGGTTTCCCGAAAAATGATCTACTTTCTACGATTACATCAGGTCCCCTGTGCTGCTGGGGCCCAGGCGAGGGTGACCAGCAATCTCCGGAGACGGGACATCTCCACACCTTGCGTGTCCGTCAGTGCTGGGGACGTCTGCCCAAGGGTGTTTCCATTGCCACTAAAATACCACTAAACTCGGGGTGTATGTATGTGCGTGTGTGTGTTATATATCATTATCATGTATATATATATATATACTATAGTATCCTGTATATATATATATATGTGTTCTATTTGCATAATATCTTTCTTGGTCTGAATCTTCCCTCAAACTGAAATGGGCAAGATCACTGAAACAACCCACAAAAGAGTTCAAACAAAGACCTTCTCAGATTCGTTCAGTGCGATCATTTTGGTCTATACCCAAACGATATGTCTTGACAGTCAAAGGAGCACGCTGACTTGTCGCAAGCCTTGAGACAGTGAGAAACTTCACGTTGCTGATCGCAGTTTGTGGATGCTGATTTGATTGATTCATGGAGTTTATTTCACTTGTCTCATCTGCCTTTTGGTAGCGCGAGTCAGATAGAAAACATAATCAATATCTACCCAACGTCTTCGTCCAACAAACCCAGCCTCCTCTCCAGAGTGCAAGTACCTGCCCTCTGGCTTTCCAAAGACCTGGAGGTGTAAGGTAAACACATCGCTGAATGGCATTCAATTTATTCTGCATATGAATATGTAACATGTAGGTTTACATAGATAATTCAAGGGGAAAGTTCACACTAGGTAGATCATTCTTGGTTAATATTGTTCAACATTTCCTCTCTTCCAGACTAGCCAGAAAGGAAACTATTTCAACTGCACTTCCACATTCGCAATGAAATATATCCCAGAGCTGAACCTGCAAGAAAGAAATGCAGTCAAGCATGCAGCCACAAGTTTTGTTGAAAACAACCTCTTGCTTTGTCACCCTTGGCTGTTCTCACTCCGAGGAATCAAGATTGGAACTACGGCCAAAAAAACAAATCGAGTCAGTACAAGATGTGGCAGCCGAACTGCACCTTGTGCGTCAAAATCTCCTTGGTTGCCCAGCCTCCAATAGCTAGACAGAAACTGAAGCTAGGATGCCACATGCAGCAGGGCATGCATGAAAGGAATTACGAATTTGGGGACACCTCAAATCCCAAACCTAGTTCTATACTATTTTGAAAGCAACAACTTTGTGGTGTTCAATTTTGTGATTTACCCGGCCCATTGTGAATTGCTGAGACCTAAGCAAAACTGGTATCTCTTAGCACAGCTTCTTTAGGGCTGATGATGCGGCACAGGAAATGAGCTTGTCTGAACATAGGGTACCCAAACATCCAATACACTCACTAGTTTCTCATCATTTTGCATCATAAAACCTGCCACATTTGGATAAACCTCAATCATGGTTCGGACTTTTTGCCCGCGACTCGGCATGACGTCATGCGCATCGCCTGGGCTTGTCATGCTACAGTGGATCTTGGAGACTGAACATATTCCGCCACTCTGAACATATGCTCAACATTGTAACAACATTGTAACATAGGTAGATTTGCACAGCACTGGCAGCATGATGCTATGATGCTATGCCCGCCTGTATTTTCAGCCCTTCAACTCCTGACACAAAGCTGACATGGTCCAACATGCTGGGCGCAATCATTCTGATCAGGATGTGTTGTGAATCGTAGTGGGAATGTTGCAACAACTCCCTGAAATTACATTTGTTTGAAATCTCTCATGGTAAATGTGGCAATTTCCATTTCTCAAATTGTAGCTATTATCCACATAGTATACAAATGTATATGTATATATATATATATATATGCAAATATAGACATTGCAGTGCAAAATCCATCAGAAACTCATCGGACTTTTTCCTCGAGAGCTTGGCGATTGAATCTATGTCGACTTTGAAAGCACACGAAAATACAACAAAGCTGGTGTACATCCATTGCAAGTTGACCACAAAGACAAATTCCTAGGAAGATTTTTTATTATCGTTGAGGAACTGAAACTTGAAGTTGACAAACTCAACAACACACACATGCTAGTAAGGATCAGCTGCAAGTGCAAGGATGTAACCGACAGCGTCTGCCAACATACGCTGCTTGCAAATGGGTTGCCTCGACACATTTGGACTGTACGTTACAGCTGGTTGTTTGAAACAAACTCAATCATCCATCAGATCAGTTCCCACTTTTGAGCACTTTGCTGAATTTTTAGTGATTTTGGGAAACATTTCAGAATCATAGAAGGTGCCTAGTCTCCGTGCCGAGGACGGCAGTCCGGCAAACAGCGTCAGAAAGCAGAACTCGACCCTCCAATTTTACTCAAGCCTTTCAGCAGGGAAAGAAAGTGCGCAGTTGAATAAATACTTAGCTCTTTTCTCATGCTTGGAAGTACAATCCCTGTACCTGCATCCTGTAACAAATGATGGCTCATTGACTCATGCGAGAAATCGATGTGGAGTATATCTTCACTAAGCAAACACGCCTGTCCAACTGTCACGCATTTTCCAAGTTAGCTTGCTTTGAAACCAAGATTCTGATATTACTTCCTTGGCAAAATCTTGGACATTATGTACTCATACTAGCTCAAAAAATGCAGATTCAAGTTGAACCCGAACTTAAAACACACCAATCCAGAAATCAGCATTCTTTACTGAGATTCGGGGCAAAAAAGGGGGTGGGGGGGGCCGAACGCAAGTATACTGTTAGAAAAAAAAGTGCCCTTTAAAGTTCTGACTATGCACGAATGTGCATAGGTGTTGGCTTCTGGCTATTGGCGGGTACATCCAGAGCATGGCGTACTAATTCTAATATAATAGAATCCTGCAAATGTACAAGCGGCCACAACCAATTCATTTTACGTAGAGTTTATGTATAAGTACAAAATACACATGCATATTATTCGTATACAATATAGATAAATACGTGTAATCATGAACAGTCATACTTACAACTTCCAATATGCAGTATGATACAGTACACATAATTTACTCATAATTTCATGAAATAAAACAATATCACATATCAATGATGCCCAACCAAGGATACAGGATCACAAGCTATCGGGCACCAAGTTCACCTCATCATTCAGGAATTCTGGGGTTGTGCTCCTAAACCACTCCGAAGCGCACAGTGACTGAATAACATCGAGCTGTGAAGGCTTGCGCTTCCCATTCAAAGAGTTTCAGCCGGAAGTCTGCTTCGAGACTCCCAACTGCGGGAACAGCGTGGAAGAACGTGGTGATGGGGGCTCAGGCCCATAAAGATCCAGCAAGATCTAGGAATCTATAGGCGTTGTGGTGTCCGATTTCGAGTCAATTTCTATCATCATTTCAAGTGATCATCTGCTGATCATTATTTACAGCCCAAACGTCTGAATCCTGGCTGGACCTCAATGAAATCTTCAAAAATGATCCCCATCATCGTAGTGCTCGGATCCTTGCTCCAGTCGTCAGAAACGAAACAACAATAACCCCGAGGGTCCTGTGGCATTATTTATCATCACCACCACCACCACCACCATCACCATCACCATCACCATCATCACCATCATCATCACCAATCGCCACAACCACTTCTAGATCACATGATAATCAACATGCACTCACCAACATAAATGATTGACATGAGGACCTTCATCAATCTAGAATCTATATAGACAAAACCATGGGGGCAAAAGCATAACCAATCCGCGTGAGTTTCATCAACCAATGTGAATGAACACATTTCAGACCAGCTCAACCAAGGATCAATGGAAACAGCAGCATCAGCCAAGGCAAGATGATCGTGTATGTGGATGCAGCACCGATGCCCGTGGCTGAGCATGTGCGGCCGTTCCAGCCTCAAGGCCGTGAGGCTGTGAATGAATGTCTCGGGAAGCCCCCATCAGAATCATGGGGATATAAGATGATTCAAATAAACAAACATACAAGTGGAATATATTTACTATAATCACTATCATGTTCAAACAGTTGGGAAAGGTGATTATCGATCAATGGACCTCAGAAGCGAACTGCAGGATTCAACAGCCAAAGAAAAAACGGGTGGAGGTGGCTGTATTGCTTGGCCTACGCAGTATTTGCATCTTTCGTGATGGCAGCAGTAAAAAGAAGTCATGTTACTCCACAACATGGACTAGAGTGATGAAGCAAACCAGCAATTGTAGCAACAAAGAAAAGACAAGTGAGTAAATGAGCTGCGATTCAACTGGACTTTGAAGCAACATACTGTAGCTCAGTAGCAATACCCGCTGCGGCACTGGCAACTTCCGCTCACGCACTCGGAGTAATCGATCCAACCTCAAAGCACCCATAACCCAAACTGATTCCATGATGAGTTCCCTGATGATCCTGATGTTCAGTGGGTCCTCAACTTCCCACCACCGTCTATATAATTATTTGCATCTTTGGTTTTGTTTCTGAGAGATATTGTCCGATCCTCCATAATCAGCAACGCATGAAACTGGCTAGAGAAAGATGAGAAAGCATGCGATCAACTTGTCAACACCGGTTTAGCCGGAGGAACATGAGGAAGTGCAGGTCGTGGTTGTGTCTTTCGCACAACTTGAAGTCTCCGTTCGCAAAACTTCCTCCAAGTCGAGCTTTTGGGAGAGGGTGAGTCACCTACATTCACCTACTAGAAACACGCAGTACCCAAATGAGCATCTCCTTCCAGAATTGTTCGCGAACCTCAACTGGCCAATACATTTACATACATTTACTATCTTTTGATAAACATGCCCAAATCTTGGCCATTTTCCTGTGGTGGGTCTGCATCCAACATAGATCTGCTTTCTGGCTGTCCTGCTTTGTAAGCACCAAAAAGAGATCAGGCGAGAAAGACATAGTCTTGTTGAACCTTGGTGCATCATAAGCCATAGGATGGAGAATGGTTGGATGCTGGACGAGGTTGCTGTAAAGTACACCACCTGCAATCCAATGTCAGTAGAAAGAAAATTCGCCAATTCAGGGTTTTGTGATGTGGATAAGGAAAATATGATTCAGCAACTGTGTTTTTTTTTTTCAAAGCCATTTAAATA
Organism: Symbiodinium sp. clade C Y103; assembly: GCA_003297045.1. Classification (NCBI taxonomy): domain Eukaryota; class Dinophyceae; order Suessiales; family Symbiodiniaceae; genus Cladocopium; species Cladocopium sp. clade C. The sequence continues at coordinate 15,774 of BGPT01000600.1, read as the reverse complement.
GTATTACTTAATAACTATTCAATGGTAAACAAACATTTCAGTCATCCTCCGAATTTCCCCAGAAACGAGATGAAACAAGTTTCTCTTAAGCTTCCACGCCGAGCAACCCCTCCACCAGAGACGCCTGGGCAGCGGTTTGTGGCGGACAAATGCCGGTGACCGGATCGGTGTCGATGCCTTCCCCCGTGATGCTGCTGAAGGTGACCTTCAATGGAGGCACGTAACCTCAGCCGACGCATGCTAAGCCCATGCTAAGCCCATGCTAACATGATGCTGACATGTCCTCTGCAGATTTCCTGCCATGAGAAACGCCACGGGAATCAAAGGAACTAAGATGAACCATGAGTCTAACTTTGAGTCTAACTTTGAGGAACTACGTGTTTTTCTTGAGAATTCGTGCAGTTGCAGTGTGCTACTCAAGCGAGTATGTGCAGGCTGACTAGGACTCGAGGCAGTCTTGCCTTATGATCAAATTCCAGATTCTCTGCTCTCAAATATATTCAAATATCTCGTGTCGAGCACAAGTTGTGATCAAAAGAGCCTCCAGCACATGCAGCCTAGCCAAGTTCGGCAAGTATTTAAATTGCTTCCAGCTTGGAAAGAGAAAGTAGCTGTCGTCTTTTTCCCGAGAGCGTCTGAGCGAAGGGTTCTTCTAACTGTGAAGGTCTGTCATACATCTTCATATCTTCACATCTTCACATCTTCACATCTTCAC
>BGPT01000599.1:260342-277571 GCA_003297045.1 Symbiodinium sp. clade C Y103 | reverse complement strand
GCAAGTCATGCGGCTGTGGCGCCGTTTCTGGCGCCAGAAAACCATCAAATTCTGGTCTCTTGATTTGGGGCCCTGATAGTATATATATATATATATATATATATAGAAAAACACGATTCATGTATTATCATGTATTTTGTTGTATGTCCATAAAAACCTAATAATCTATAAGTTTATAATAGAATGAAGATATAATCTCCCACTAAAAGAGATGAGGGGTATCTATGTTGGGCGCAAAAGAACAAAGAGATCCTCCCCAATCATCACGGGGCCGTGCTCCCCTTGGAGATGTGAGGCTGGACACAGCTTGGGCTATGCCATCATCAACTTTACAGCAGGGCAGCCGAGCTGGGAAGCTGCAGTTTAACCCCCGGGAAGACTTGGGGATGGAGCAAACTTTAGGCTATGGTTGGAGGATGCACAGAAGAGGAGATAGACTTTGACTATAGGGAGGTAATCAATCTTTTGAATCTCGAAGGCTTACCCTCCGGTAATCAAACATGGCAATTGACCATCCCCTATAAATGGAGCTTTTAATTGGACAATTTGGAAAACATATATATATATAATATATAGGTGATTTTCCATTGCCACGTTTGATTGCCGGATGTCCCAAATTCCAAGTTCTCCGAATCTTCCCATCTTTGTTGGGTTCAGTTTGGTCAAATGAGTATCGCAGCTTTTTCATGCAATTTTTGGGATCCTGAATTGTCCAACAGGCTGGCCATAAGGTGCGTCTTACGGCATTCTTGGTACATCCAACATCATCAGCGCCGTCCATAAAATGGGTGAATTTTTGCACGACTTCACCGGCAAGGTCACTTGAATGATGAAGTCATTGGGACCATTGGCAGCCACTTATTTCAGATTAGTTAATTACTAGTTAATTATTGTAATTTGAGATTAGTTCATGATTGTAATATACAATAATATATTTGATAATTGTAATTAATTATTGGGATCAGTAAATTGCAATTATGTCCAGGTCCATGTTGTTTTGGCATTGATATAACAAACGGTAATTTTGATAAAATCCATGAAATGGGAAGCCCCTTCTGAACCAACCAGTATTTCATGAAATGACCTTTCGCACTTTGGACACTGCTAATTTGTTTAGGGGTAGATACCAGGGTCCCCAGTTGTGTTTGTTGGGGTTGTAAACACCATTTACATCCATCATGTGGTTATTTCACTACCCTAAACTATGGCTATATAGGCTGTAAATACTTGCAGGATCCCAGTTCTGGGGCAAGTGGTGAATAGCCTTGGTGATCGCAAGTCCCCGCTTCCTCGGGCATCCCATGCATGGATGAACTTGCCGATCAGCTACTAAGCACCCCCTGGAAGACGATCCTCCAAGTATCCACTATCAGTTTGTGACGTTTGTTGGTTTGTAAACACCATTGACCATCCATTAACATCCATTGACTATCGACTATAGTTAAGAATTGAGTGATTGTGACTTGGTATTCATAACTCATTTTAATATATCTTTAACTATAGTATACTATACTAGTAGGTATATTCCCCTAATCAACCCTAGTTGTTGGAGTTATTTGCACCAACTAAACGAACGACTTGGGGCCCCAGCGCGCAATGACCCAGCAAGCTGTGAGGATTCGAGGGAAGCTGCCAAGTTCGACCAGCAATGGACTGACAAGGTTCCGACAGTACTGAAATCTAAAAAGATGAGCCATCTGCCTGGGGATATATTGTATAAATTTGTATAACATTTACAGGGCTGGAGGATTCTGGTAACTGTGGTGGCCATCAGGTCGACACTGTGGACGACCTGGGATATCGTGGGATGTTGGAACCTTCGCTGCCGTGTGGCGTTTCGTGAAAGGTGCTTTTTTTTTGATACTCTCCGTGATTGGAACAAATCATAGTTCTACAAATTCAAACCACAAATCAGTTTCGGAACAATTCTTAATAGAACTTAGTTTGTAGTCTGTTTGCTTGTAGTCTTGCTCAATAAAGGCTACAGTGTATGTGCCGACAATAACATGTGAAAAAGGGAGGCACTTTTTCAAGGCAACTAGAAGATGCTTCAGATACCGAAGTTTGTAGGGCATTGTAGGGCTACTTAGGGGGTTCCACTTAGTAAATGAGTTAAGGTTATACCCCCTGTTATATATGGAGTATCCCCTCAACTATGTATGGGATTATATGAGTTACAACATGTTATAACATGTTATAGCTATAACGAATGTTTTTCACTGGGTTATATGATGGGGGTGACAACTATCCACCAGCTGGGATGCACACTTGAACTTCACAGACTCGCGCAGAACCTGTTGCGAAAGAAGCATCCGCCTTTGAAAGTGAGGAAGGCGCCCTGCGGGACCATATAGGGCGACCCGGCTTGCGCTGGCACTCTGTAGGTGATTATGGTTTTCCTTGATGTACCCTCTGGTAATTTAGCAGTTTGCTATTGAAAATGACCATGTGTAGTTGATTCTCCCATTAAAAACGGGGATTTTCCATAGTTATGTCAGTTTACCAGAGGGTAAACCATAGGAAGTAGACATAGACATTGGCCATTTTTGGCCTGGGATGTGCTTTCGATCGCCAGTGCCAGGATTTCTTTTGAGCAGACCTGTTTCTTCGAAATCCAAGACACCATGATCTCGATGTTTCCCCATTTCGATGTATTCAGATTGGTGGGGTTAGTTGTTGGCCCTACAAACCACGATTAGTGGATATTAGTGCGGTCATTCAGCAGGCTGCCTGATAGGCTGAATTTAAGTTTTACTTTCCATCCTTAGCTGGTGGCATAAGATGGTATAACCCCAAAACAATGAGCATCTTGTTGTGATAGGTGCCTCAATCACCAGGTGTGTAGGCTTCCGGGAAGGACTTGCAGCATACCCTTGTCCCAGGCATCCATTCAGGGGCTTACAGCGAACATCGAATACTTCAGCAAGAATTTGAGTTGCCCGGTCCGGCGCTGCAGGGCGGGTGGAGAAATCGTATGGGCACCATGAGAACTCGTTCCTGCAGTGGTGGTTGCGACTTAGGTTGTGAGTGGAAGCAAGCACTCTTGTTTGTTGTTGTGGGTCAGTGATGAGATCAGCAGTTAACAGCTTCTGTGGACATTGAACAAGTAGATTTCCAATGATTTCCAGAGATTTGAGATATTTTAGAATAGGGCATAGGGCCATTGGTTCACAGCCACGTGAACAGACAGATGGAATCCGTGGTCAAAAGAGAACAGCGATGAGGGGCTGGGGTTCACCTTAGCAGCCCTTGTCTTGTCGCGGTTCCATTTCCTAGCCTCCTAATAAGTATATACTGTAATAACTAGATAATTGCATACTTGGACCTCAAGAATCAATGGAAAAACAATCCAATCATTCCACCATCTATTTCATGGCGCGCAACAGGATTCGCGGTTTGTCCCACTTTATCGCGATGCCGAAGGTCGGTCCCTGCCTTGGGGGGACCCCTTGTGTGCCACTTCATGCCACCTATAGGTTCAAGTCAGAAGTTGTAGTGTCATGACACTGAGTGCCATTATACTTTCGAAAGATTTCGAAACGACTTAACTTGCTGTGTTGCAAGATGGGCTTGGGCGCTGACTGTTTGTTTTTTTGTCCTGCAGCTTGCCCAATCGGATAGTATCGATCCATGCCAGGGAGTCACAACATTTTCCATAGAAATCACGGTTGGGGATGGTGGGGCTCTCTTCCTTAGGAAAACAGCCAACTAGAAAGAGGTGAAAGTAAGGAACATAAAGGAACCATGGATAGCTTCAACTCAATATCTGTATGGGGGTTTCCTAAAATAAAAGTACCCAAAATTAGATCGTTTTAGTCTTCAAACCTATGGCTTTGGAGATGCCACATTTTAAGAACCCCCCACATTGTCTATCTATATCTGTTTTTTTCAGCAGTAGAGAATGATCCCCTGACTCGGCTTCTCATCCAGAAGCTGTTGATGTGGCTGATGTGGTAACGTGACAAGCCAGTTGTGGGTAAAAACAGGTCACTTATTACAGGTGGCCGTCACTGCTTGATGCTGAATATCACTCAATGTATATGTGAGTACAAAAGATAAGATTATATCAGGAGATAAGTCGATATCAATCTGCGGCCGAAAGGGGATACATGACTTTTTATTTTCGGACATTGACCTCCATGTTGAAGTTCCAACAACATTTCTGAAGGTTAATTATTTGGGTTCTAAGTTGTTTTGATTATCATCCGGATTGGTCTAGGTCTTCAGACAAGCGTACATATCAAATTATAGAACCCCTGCATGGTTTTGAGAAATACCACAGAATTCAGTAGGTTTTTCATTGAGTATATCTCATCATTGTGCTAGGACTCCATACATCCAAATTAAACCACCATAGTCCACATCAACGGCCATTGACCCAATGATGGTTAAAACATGTGGCTAACTGTCCCAAGTTCCCAACTATCATTCTATCATATTCTATCATTGTTTGAGCAAACATGATATAAGCATATATAAACACCACAATCCATTCACTTTTTTGGTATTACTTAATATTGAACTGCGTTATATTGCCATTGATATACATATAACATATAACACATGTATATATATATATACATATCCATTGATACAAAACTACATAACCATCATATTACCACCATATTTTCACGAAAAAGTCGCCGTGATCACGGGGACCGCCGTGACGGCTTGCCGGGGTCAGGCAGCATGACACCTTTGGAGTTGGCCGGCGACGTTGAGTCCCAGTTGGTCAACTCTCGAAAGGCTGAGGTCAGGTGACGACGTTGGGAGGTGAATACAACAGCCATATATGAATATATTATACATATTATATGTAATATTTAGATCACCAATTTCATGTCACTTTGCGTTTGAAAATTGGTGATCAGCCCATCGATTTATGGCCTTTTTCAAGGAGGAAATGCTGTTGAACTAGTGCATTTTTTCGGGCAATTAACCTGTTTTTGGACAAATACGCATAGGTCAGATTGAATCATGAGCTGTTGCAAATAGTAGTGACTACATAGAGACGTCTTGCCAGCTTAGGAAAACACCAAGCTGGCCAAGTAAACTGATGATCGGTGACCTGTAGGAGCTACCTGTGGCAAACTATGAAACCAAATCGTTCATCCACTCCTGCGACCAGAATTTAGTTTTGTTGTTTTTATTTCATCCCATTGACATACAACTTCCATCACTTGTTTATCCCTTGGAGATATTCCATGAACAATAGGTCATTACTGTAATATTACCTTCGTAAATAACACTATAATAACACTAATACATATCATCATCCTGAAGTACATAGCATATAGAAAATTCCATCAAATACTCACTAAAATGGGTCTGATTTTCAAAAGTCCATAGTCTATCTAATCCAGGATTTCCAACTTGCATCAATCCGCATGGATTTTCCAAGGGCAACGCCCCCGGGCAGCCGGGCAACGCCTGGGTTCGCCAGGGCCTTTCAGCACAGGGGCTTGGACCCCAAGGCGCGAAGCAACAAGAAACAGGGGATTTGAATGGGGGGCATCAATGTTTTGGGGATTTCATGGGACTTTCTATGATTTTATGGGATTTCATAGGACTTAATTGAATTCAATGGGATTTACTGGGACTTCATGAGATTTACTAGTGTTTCAATGGCCATTTCATGGTGTTTTAGATGGGTTTTCTCGGGATGATCATGGGAGAATCATGCGATATTCATGGATTGACCCTGCAGGAATCAAACATGGCAATTGGATACCTGGAGGTTTTAATGGGAACTGTGTATATATATATATACATATTATAAAATTGGTGATTTTCCACCAAGCCACCTTTGAGTACCGGAGGGTAACGGAATTAAGTAAGGGATAAATGTCAAATATAGTCATAAAAGCACATCTTTAAATGGATTTAATGGAATATACAACCTTGAGGGAATATTCATGGCTAATATTGTTTAATTTTTGCCAACTACAGTCAGACAGTTGATCATATAACCCATTTTTTTTGATGGTCATGAATCTATTTTTATAGGGATTTACATACCCATTGTCAGGATTAACATTGCGGGACGGATCACCATACCGCAGGAGGTGCCTTTTTCATGATGCTGGGGGATAAATGATGGGTTAGATTGGCGGATTTAGGCAACACATATAGGGATAAAATGGAGATCTCCTGTCTGAGATATAACCAATCACAATTATTAGGGTGTGTCTGAAACTGGGGGAGAAACCAAGTGGAAAGGCAATTTTAGTGGGGAAAACAGTTATTGTATGTTATTGTCCAGTGGCTGAAATTTAAATTAGGTCTCCAATTTTCAGACAAACTTGGTTCATCTTCCAAATCACCCCCTGCAAATCACCCATGGCAATGGAAAATCACCTGTAAATGGTCGTTGGAATGGGAGAATCAGAGAACTAAATGGTGGGATTGTCCAGCAAGCCACGTTTGATTACCACAGGGTGATAGAGGTTGAAATGTGCATTTTTTGGGTAGTCCCTTGAATGAATTTGCTGATTCTGAGGTGTGGTTGACACCACTTTTGTGGGATATATACACTCCTTTTAAACCCCCCCCGCCTCCTTTCTTTTAAATGTATGATTGGTCGCTGAACATCCCTTTTTTTGGGAGGGTATAAGAAATACCTCAAAAATGTGAGCTTACATGAGCTTACATGTTTTGGGCCCCCCACAAACACACCTTGAAAAATCAGTCTTACATTTGGGTGTGGTCCCCCAGAAAAAGGGTACTGACATGGCAATTTCCCAGCATCTCGCCTCAGATCTTGATACTGGACAAGTCGGAGGCTGGGAAGAGCCGGTGGCGGGATGGGACCCCTGGAAATGCGACTTGTTGAGCCTGGGAAAATGATGAGAAAATGATTGGAAAGGTTGGGAAATGATGATCAACCATTAAAAATTCAGGGATTCTTTGAGAAAATGATGATCAGAATTGATCAACCATCATTTTTTGGGGTGATGCTCTATTTTCAGACAGACCCACATGGTGCTGTCTCCAAATTGGGAGCCCTATTCTATGGGGTTCCCTCCAGATTTTCCCGTAAATCAAGTCTGGCTCGAGTTGAATCCTCCCGTTCCAAATTCGTTCCGCATGGTTACCCTCCAGCAATCAAACATGGTTGGCAAATCCACCATTTAGATCCATTTAGTTCGTTGATTTCCACAGCTATAAACCACTGTTTAGTTCGGGGATTTTCCAGCTGGCCCTCTTTCGGATCAATATCCCATCATTCTCCCAGGACTATCCCTATATTAAAACACGATGAAATCCCAGTAACTCCCATTTATATAAGTGCCATTAGATAATCATTAGATCCTATTAAATAAGATTAAAACACCATGAAATCCCCGTATTTTTTTTTGGTGATCCCCCTTCCGTCGACACAGATGGATCTGGGACCTCTGACTTGGCATGGCTGAAAACCCTGGCATTTGATGAATGGGATGGCTCTTCATGTCTTCATTTTGTTGGAGTTGGCAATGTTATGATGCGTAAGAGTTGTAAGATGCTGTAAGACACATTTGTTTGTTTGTTTGTTTATCTGATTAGTTATGGTTTTCCTGCTTCTTGGCGACAGACGGATTGGTTTTCATGTTGCTGTTTCCATGATGTCATGGGGATTCAACCAACCCTTCAGTTTGGTGACCACCAAAGGTGCTTCCTCCAAAAAGAGTGCAGGTGCCCCGCATGAGTCCATTGGGGAGAGGAGAACTGGGAGAACCTTAGAAAACTGTCAGGCTTGCCGTTTTCCAATGAACGACAGGGAGAATTTCGCTGCATTCCACCATCAGAAAGCTCATGAAAATGGGAATGGGTCAAAACGTGGTAGCAAAGGAACCACAGAATTGTTCATCGTCTTAAGCATAGACCAACCATTGTTGGATGCGTCCGTAATTTTGTCCCAGCCCCACATGGATTCTGGGTAATCCCAGGCTGGCGAACAGTTTTTGTCAACATGGAAATTGAAATCACCTCAAACTAAATGTAAGGATTGCGTATACCTTAAAAAAAAAATATATACCTATATCTGTATATATATATATATATGCCACTAAACATTACAGCTGTTCAAGGAATGTTTCGGATTGTCTGACGTGCAGGTAGAACGATGAAATCTGCGGGTGTACAGCCAGTCTGCCCAGGTGAAACCTGTCGGACTGTGATCTCAGGTGCAGGGAAGTGGGATGGCATGAACAGCTTTTTTTTTATTTTATATGATTATATATATATATATATTCACTGGATTGGTTTAAGGGAAAAATTACAGGAAACCTCCATATTTGATGGGAAAATCCATGGTTTCCTGTAAATTTTCCCATTGACCAATCCATTGATATATTATATACATATAATATTTTATATGATTATATGGTGGCTGGGACTCGGGATGATGGGTTTGTCTACATCCCTTCGCTTATATGGGCTTATCAATGCTGATCATGATTTTCTCATTTCACATTGTTTGGGGGTCGAGTTACCCCCATTTCTGCACGGAGCTGAAATGATGATTCACCGTGAGTCAAACATGGCTGGCTGGAAAACCCACGTTTCCAATATGAAAGTCAGCTATAAACGGATGCTGTAGTGAGGGTTGTCCAAACGTTGCGACCGGCATGGTCCATTTTCGGGGTCCGGTCTTCTGGGGCAGGATCCTGTTTTGTTTGAATCTAACTTCCTTTGGTCAACACCATTCAGTGCCAAAGATCCTTATCATCCAGTGGTGAACCTGCAGATATTGAAAACATGTTGGATGCCGTGAACTTAGAAGTCAGAACCATAACCAGTCTTTTCAACACATTTTTCCCTCGAGTAAATGAACAGTTTGACCCTGAAAATTGTCAATGTTTAGTGGACATTCATCTTTCAACCCCCGAAAAATGGCAGGGTCGTCATGTTAGTTGGGGGAATGCGAACGTATTTCCGCCCCTGAAACAGGGCATAGTTTCGATTTTGGCCGCCCGAGAATGGTGAAAATTCCGGGGTCGATTGGGCTATGGTCTGATGGTTTGGGGTGTCCCCCTACAGGCCTCACCTTGCAGAGCCAACCCCGCTCCGTTCCGGTGAGGTTCGTCTAGGCCGGAGGAACACAGCCTGCAGGTGCGGCGCTGAGATCTCCCAATCTCTATGGATTGGATCATATTGGATCGGATCTGGAGTTATGGGATGACAATGGGATGTCAGGGAAATTCCAGGACGGTAGCGATATCCCAATCGTGAAAGTATGATTCTGATTGGGTTTACGGAAAGGAACGCCTCGGATTTTTGATGTCACCTAAAGGAATGAGAATTGGGGATGGCTTCTTATTGTGGATCCCACATGATCAACCCTGCTCCAACCTATGTGCATCTATGATTCATCTATGTAAAATAGGTAAATCATTGCCACAAGGATGGGAAATTGCTGGTTTCACCCTTTCGCCTGTTTGCTCCGGAGTTCATCAACCTGGTATTTGGGGTGTCCGGATCAACCCTGTCCACAATGTGTTTATAATTATTGGATAGATACAGCTGAGAATGTTATGAGAATCTTGCAAAAAGCTTATCGAAAAGCGGTTTCATCATGAATGTTGCAGAACTGATCATCCATGCTTTTGTGCAGGCTTCCCGTTTTTCTGGTTTCCTTTATGTCTCTCGACATGGGATAACGTGGGATGTCTGACTCAGGGCTGTTGAAGCCGCGGCCCAGATTCTCAGATACAGAGTTAGAGACAACCCAAATTGTGGAAACACATGGAAAAAAATTGAAGAAACTACATATATTTGTATATTAAATATATTCGTATAATTGTATATATAAATATAGTACATTTCATTATACACCATTATACAACATATGTTTGAAGCATGCCCATACAATCCCATACACATATGGGTCAGAATCTCAGCCGGCTCCACTGGCTTTGGTGATACTAATTTAATTGACATGTTTGACACACCCTATTTTTTGGTACCGACTTTGGGCACCAAGAGCCGGGACAACCCCTGCAGGAGTCCGAGACACGCCATCGACGTCGACGCAATCGCAGAAGGTGAAACAAAATACGGGGGGATGAACCGTAGCTGGCTTGGAAATCCCCGAACCAAATCGGTATGTTTGAATGGGAAAATCAACTAAAAATAAGTGAATTTCCATTGCCATGTTTGATTACTGGAGGGTAAACTTTTGAAACGGAAGTCACTAATTTGTTCGTCGATTATATATATATTTCATTGCAAAATCAATGTAAATCATGACAGGTATATCGGTATATCATTTCATCACAAACTGATCAATCGTTTTTTTCAACTTGTTCATCTCCAACGTCATCTTGAGTCCTGCCATATCCTGCCAGCTATTATGAGATCTGCCCACTGCTGCATGTTCTCTCACCCGATGTTTTTGTTGGCGACATGTAAATGTTGTTTCTTGAAATTCCCATTGCCACTTTCTTGGGCATACAATGCTGTTCTCCACAGTTTTTAATTGGAGTGTTTCCCGACAAATGAATTGGTTACAGGGTTTAGTAGTACAGCAACCCATGTTTCTTTGTTTCAGTGAAATTCAATGGATTGGATCACCGAAAATTCCAAACCAGAAACCATGGATTTTCCCATGAGAAAAAGGGGGATTCCGGTTTCAATTTTCATTTAAGCCAATCTATAAATCGTGTTAAGATTTCATATCCCATTGAATCCCATTGAATCCAATTAAGTCCTATGAAATCCCATAAAATCATTTAAAATCCCATGAAATCCCCAAAAAATCGATCCTCTCCTTCCGGCCAGGTCAAGACAGGCCTCTAAGGCCACGGCCGAGACAGCTGAGGCCGCCCCTGTGGCCGAGGCACCTGAAGCGCTTCAGGCCGCCCTGCGGTGAAGGTATCATGGTTTCCATAAATGGAGGATACGCCAAATGGATGGTTTATCATGTAAAATCCTGTTAAAAGGGATGATTTGGGGGTACCACCATCTGAGGAAACCTCCATATTACATATTATATATAATCAATTATAATCATATATAAATCAATGTCCTCACTGCGACCTCACTGGAATGATGATCAGTACCGGGAATTATCTCCCTTAATTCACGCCAAAAATCACGCCTTAATTCAGGTGCGGGGGGGTTGCCGGCCACAGGGAAGATTGTTGGCCTTAATCCAAGCTAGTGACACAACAATTGGACCTGACTTCTCGGCGGAACAAGTCAACTCTTGCGCCTTGAAGGAAGCAAAGCTATTAAAATACCCTACCATATGTTCACATTCACTCAGAAATCTCAACAGTCTCTGATTTGAAATCGCTGGTTGTCCCAGTCGAAAGTTGGGATAGTCTAGCCATGCTACCAAGCTCAGATCCAACCCCCCAAATGAAGGTCACCATGGGGAAGTCACCAGGTTGTGTCCCCAACAGGCACATGTTTGTTTATACCTTTTTCATTGGATTGGTTAATGGGACAATTTACAGGAAACCTCTATATTTCATGGGAAAATGCATGGTTTCCTGTAATTTTCCCCTTAAACCAATCCAGTGACTTTTACCCTAAGATGAGTTCGCTATATCTACCATAAACGACCATTCCTCAGATTCCTCAAAGGGTTCTTGGAGTTACGTTTGCCAACTTAGCGTGCCCCCGACCTGGGGCACCACTTAGACGGCCAAATATCCCCATTACGTCCCCATTATATCCCCATTATATCGTTATTCTGATTGGCCCCCAAAACGATACAACAGATTGCAACAGTCATTTACTGTATCACTATTTTAGGACGCATCGGGCTGGTAGATACCCTCGCGTTTTTGTCGCGTTGGAAGTCACTTAACCAAGAGCGCGTTGGAAGTTACTTGAGAACGTTAAGAGCGTAGCTTGAAGAGCCTGTTGGAAGTTACTTGAGGACCTTGAACAAATTGTAAAAGTGTAGCATCAAGAGCGTGTTGGAAGAATGCAAGGCAACAGAACGTTATAAGGCCCCCCTTCCCCACCCCACTCCACCCCGCTATTTCACAACCAAGAAGTCAGTGCATCTTCGGCCTGTCATAGAAATCAGACAAAGACATCGAAATTCATTGCGGGTATCTACCAGCCCAACACCTTTTAGTAGGATCTGACTGTTCTATCTCTTGGGTCATTGGGTTGGCTTAAGGGAAATTTTACAGAAAACCGCTTTCATGGGAAAATCATGAAAAATCCATGGTTTCCTGTAGATTCCTTGAACCAATCCATTGATTGGGAGGTCCATTAGTAAGAACTATTTATCATATATTGTAATATACTATAATCCAATAGTACTTAGTAATAACTAACTCATAATCCAATAGTAACCATAATATTACTATTATTACATAATATTGCTGTGATTATCTATTATTATCTATTATTATTGTTACCGTTACTGTTGTTTCTATATTTTTTGGTTCTATCTCTTAGTCACCACAAGTTGGCCGTGATCCAGGTCGCTTCGCCCGAGAAGTTGGCCATGGCGGCCTGGTCGACGCCAGGTGACGGGAGATTTTTTCGACGCGAGACGGCGGAAAAGAAAAGATGGTGGTGTTATAATGATAATAATCGATAGTTTCATGATAATAATTAATCATAATTAATAGATTCATTACTAATATTCCCAATTTTAACGATAACAATGATAATTAATGATCATTGGGAACATTGAAATAATTGAATGATAATGATCATTGGGAATGATAATAGTTGATACTTGGGAATATTGATAATGATAATAATCCCTATGGATCCAGCCGTACCTTCTTAGGAAGTACGACTGGGGTATGATGACTAGGGGGTTAAGTAGCTTTTTAGAAAGTGTTTGGATCCATAGGGAATGATGATAATGATAATTTAATGATCATTGGGAACATTGAAATAATTGAATGATAATAATCAATAGAATCATTTATAGAATCACCAATGACAATAATAATTAATAGAATCATTAGAACGATTGGGACATAATCATAATCAATTGAATCATCGAATAGTAATTCTTGGAACAACAAACAATCATTGGGACATGATATGACATAATCCAATAGTAACCATATAATTCTTGGATGGTTATCCAATATAATTTGAGATAATGATCCAATAATAACCACATGGGTAAATTAAAACGACTTCACTACAACCTCACGCCAAAATGATGGTTAGTAAGAGGAATTATCCTAATACAGCCTTATTTCAAGTTCGTGAATTGATTTAATTTGCCCAGAACCAGTGGAACAAGAATGATTATCGGGAAATTGGGAAATCATTGGAATAATGGAACATAATCCAATAATGAATAGAGAAAATCATTGGAATGACACATTGGAAAATCATTGGAGAATCATGATGACAATTTATAATCCAATATTGGATCATCATTGGATAAGAATATTTATTGGGCAAACGGTCATTATTGCATAATTGGTGATTGACAATAGACACCTTAGACAATTTAGAGGTTATTATAGGTAATGTAGTAACCATGTATAATATACATTCCATTATCAAGTAGATATAATTACAGACGCATATCACATCAACATTAGAAAGGCACACAAATTGCAAACATTAGATAGTTGCATATCCTTACATAAGTGATTCTAATTCTATTCATGAGTATATTGTAAACATTGAAATAATTCACGTTACAACAATGGTTTCATAGTAATTGGAAATGAGGGCTTAACCGTTCCAATGGCGATTAAACTGATTTAACCATGAATAAATATGGGTTTTAACCAGAAATGATGGGGATGCATTTGATAAATGATGGTTAGTTGATGGTTGATGAGTGTTTGGTAGGGGCTTTCTAACCTACCTGGTCCATTGATGTCTTTTTGGGGCTTGACAAACACGACTCTCTATTTGGGAATCCCAGTGTCAGCTAGGGATGGCATTTCACCACATCCCGATGCGAACCCCCCCACTTCCCGAAGAAAACTAAAGGAATATCATCTTTCAATCCTCTTGACACCTCTTGCTATGGTGAATAAAATGCTCACCCTATGGGCATGTCGCCATTTCAATGGCTAGTAAGCAACAACCATGTGGATTTGACACGATTTAACCAAGAAATGACATATAAAATAAATACTGTATTTGGATCTAGAAAAAGGCAACAACAAATTTATCCCGAAAAAAAAATGGTTTACCCAAAAACACAAAGGTTTTGCAAACATCGGGATATCAATGGATCCACATCATTGGTTACTTTAAAAGCAACTCAAACACCACTGGCAGAGGCGTTCAGCCTGATTTGCGTCAACTTGCCTTGCGGCAACAGCACCAGTTGGGCCAACTCAGAACAGCGATATTCGAGCCACTGTGAACGACAGGTTGGGATCAAAACATACTGAAACCAATTTACCCTCCAGTAAACTAACATAACCATGGAAAATCACCATTTTTAATGGGAAAATCAACTATGAATGGTCATTTTTCAATAGCTATGTTAGTTTACCAGAGGGTAATAGGCTTTGGTTTTGGTTGAGATTTCAGAAACCCAATTGTAGCATATTTTGGAGGCAACGTTTGGATGTGTAAGAGGCTATTGTTTCCAATCGGAGTTGCTCAGCTTATGAGGTGACCAAGACCGCTTGCGAGTTGATGCAGTTCCTCAATTTTGACAATCAACTACTCCTTGGTCAAAAATTTCAGATCCCCACATGATGCTCTCCCATGACCAATGTTTTTTTTTTTTTTATGTTGATGGGTTGACACCACCAATCAGAGCCTTTTGAGCAGTGTCGAGAAAATTTGCTCTTGCAGAATAATATCTGAGCAATGTCAATGTCTGGTGTTCCCTCTGGATCCCTCTTGGTGTTTGTATAGACTTCTACCATTTGGTATACCCCCTGGTAATTTGACACAACTATGGAAAATCACGGAAAATCACAATTTGTATGGGTAAATCGTGTATATACCTCCTGGTAATTTTCTTTAGGTATGATGATTACCGGAGGGTACCCGGCATCATCATGGACTGATCATCACGGGGGGGAACTGGGAACCTGGTACCATTGTATGAAGCCATAACCTTCAGTCTATGGAATGAATGAGGAAACCTATAGTCATTTGGGTAGTTGATCCTCATTGTTTTCTGGTTAGATGCCCATATGTAGTGTTCTTTTTTGTCTCCATGTTTGGTTGGTCAAATTTCCGTGTTCAATAGGTGGTGTTCAACAAATCATGTTTGTGCCAGCAGATCCACTTTTTTAAAGAGTTCTCATGATTTTATGTGATTCTGACTTTTTTTGATGGGTCAAGATCTAATTTTGACTGTCCAAAATCTAATTTCAGCCTATCAACCGCAACTTTCAGCCTGTGGGAACGCTTTCAGCAGCCGCAACCATGGCCCAGCAGATTGTTTTTGCTCAGGCAGGTGTTGAAGACGATGGCGGAAAAGGAAGAGCGCAAATACACTAAGAACCAATCCCATTCCCAGGACCGACCGAAAAGGCGGAGTGTTGTCAATGGGACTAATTTTTCAATGATTGAGAATTAATCCCTTCTGACATCTTCTGACTACTAAACCTCCCCCCCATGCTCGATGTATCCGATGCATCATCTAGGTAAATTATAACGACCTCACTGTGACCGAGCCCTGGAAAATATGGTTAGTATAGGGTTCATCATCCCCAAATGGTCTTATTTCAGGTGAGTGAATTATTATAATTTACCCAGCATCATGCTTGATGTTTGAAAATCAGGAGGCCGCGCGGTTGGGGGACTCGGATGACAGACCTCGGAGGACTCGACTCCCTCGCTGCGTGGTTGGTGGGGAAGACTCACCCTGCGAACTTTTGCGAAGCAAAAATGAGGATTTAACCAACCGGAAAATAAGATGGGTCAAATAATGAGATTGGATATAAATATGATATAACCAAGATTCTCAGCATTAATGGGATAATATTTGATGATTGATGTGGGGATGTACCCAACATACAGGTTTATTTGGATATTATTCATCAAAATGAGGTCATTCTAATGTGGTTGCCAACCCAACGTGGTGATTTGCCCACCATGAAATGGGGATAGATGTTGGTGGTACTTATTGTTGACTGTCAATGTCTACCCTTCCCTGCTCATTCGAGAGGAGAAGGAATGAGGTGGGTGTGGCTGAGAATGAGGCATTCAGGCAGACATCCCAAACACATCATAATTCATGGGCAACAACATTAATCGGAAACTCAAAACGAAACATGGGATGGACTGGGATAATACCCTTTCCAAGGAACCATTGTGGATGATTCCATAGCTACTGGATTCGAATGGAGGGATGATTCTTGTCAATCAGCTAGCGAAATATTCGCTGTGAATAGAATGGAACGAAGGTTTGCACCCATACCCATGGAAATGTGCATTGTTTACCCTTTGGTAAACTAACATAGCTATGGTAAATTGCTAATTTATGATTGATTTACATATCAAAATGGTGATTATCCAAAGCTATGTTTGTTTACTGGAAGGTATTGCACAACTGTTTGTAAAGTGTCAAATGTTTACACCTTATGTTTGCACCCATACTCTATGCATAGGTCATTTGAGTACTGCATGGTCCCATGTTTGTGTATACTGTATAAGTTCGTTCCGTGCTGTCAGTACTTTTGTATTGGAAGCTACACCACTGAAATATAATATATACACCGGGTCTAATTAACATGTTTCAAAAAAAAAATAAAAAAATTGTGTATGGCTATGTTTTTTAATTTGGCAAATCGTTCCGGTGGTTCCATGTTTGTTTCGTGGGGGGGGGGGTAAACCAAGAAAAACAGCTGCGCGCACAAATAAACATGAACTTCCAGGACCCCTGGAGTGGGGGCTCTTGCAAGGTTCTACGTTTAAAAATATTTTTTTCAAAGAAAAAAATATGCCCAACATTTCTCATTTCCACCAGCCCAACACTCTTTTAGGACATAACAAGCGTAGGAAGAAAAACAAAATCAGCAGAAACAGCAGCAAAAGCAACAAACCACACAAACCACATGAATGTCCAAACCAATATATCCAAATCACATCCATAACACACTTAAGCAGCATAAACCAAGCATTTACTNACACAAACCACATGAATGTCCAAACCAATATATCCAAATCACATCCATAACACACTTAAGCAGCATAAACCAAGCATTTACTAATTTCCTCCAGCACAGTACTGAGCACAACAGGGAGATACAACGGGGCCCCCTGGCCGGGCTTTGCCCTGATTGCCTGGGCTCTTGTGGGACACACCGGGGAGCATAATGGGAGCAC
>BGPT01000599.1:214585-255377 GCA_003297045.1 Symbiodinium sp. clade C Y103 | reverse complement strand
TTGCAGTGGTGGGTTCCATGTTTAGCTCCCTGTGGGTTTCCCAGCCTCCCGGGGAAATATTGGGTAGTAGGCCTAACACTGCAGTGCATCCAGAAAAAAGGATTTGATTTTCTTGGAGGGGTGGGTTCCATGTTTAGTTCCCTGTGGGTTTCCCAGCCTCACGGGGAAATATTGGGTAGTAGGCTTAACACTGCAGTGCATCCAGAAAAAAGGAGTTGATCCTCTTGCGGTTCCATGTTTAGCTCCCTGTGGGTTTCCCAGCCTCACGGGGAAATATTGGGTAGTAGGCATAACACTGCAGTGCATCCAGAAAAAAAAGGATTTGATCCTCTTCCAGTGGTGAGTTCCATGTTTACCTTCCTGGGAAATATTGGGTAGTAGGCCTAACACTGCAGTGCATCCAGAGAAAAAAGGATTTGATCCTCTTGCAGTGGTGGGTTCCATGTTTAGCTCCCTGTGGGNCTAACACTGCAGTGCATCCAGAGAAAAAAGGATTTGATCCTCTTGCAGTGGTGGGTTCCATGTTTAGCTCCCTGTGGGTTTCCCAGCCTCACGGGGAAACATTGGGTAGTAGGCCAAACACTGCAGTGCATCCAGAAAAAAAAGGATTTGATCCTCTTGCAGTGGTGGGTTCCATGTTTAGTTCCCTGTGGGTTTTCCAACGTCACGGGGGGTATTGGGTAGTAGGGGTAACTACCATGTTGCAAGGGGCAAAAATCAATGACTAATCATAGAATCAGGAAAACCCTGTTATTTGAGGCTCCCCAGGGGTTCCATGTTTGTTTGACCTCCTGTGTTTTTTGGTCACATTTTGAGATTTGACTTTTAAGAGCTGTAAATCGTGTTTCAGGCATGTATCCATACTCCCCCGGGGGTTCACAACGACACGACTTCCATGTTAAGTTACCACTTTTGCCCTCGGGGGTTCTATGTTAACCTGACCCGGAGTATCTAAATATGTGTATATATATATATATGTCTATATACACTATATATCTCACATTATCATTATATGATTAACAATTATTATGTATGTATATATATATATATGCTAGTTGGCCAGCGGCGAGTAGACCGCCGTGTGGTTTTATAGTGTTTTTCGCATTTTTGGCGTGGGGTGGGTTGAGGTGGGGTGAGGTTGGGTGGGAAAGGACAATAACGTCAATTGCATTGCGTGCTCTAGGGATGCTATGCTACGCTGTTAATTTTGCAAGTAACATGTAACAGGCACTTGGTGCTACGCTCTTGACTTTTTCAAGTAACATGTAAGACGTTCTTGATGCTACGCTGTTGGTTCTTCACATGGTAACCTATAGACATCTATAGACGGATACGTCACGGATGTTGTTTGTTTGACATGTTTTAGCCTTGTCATGTTTTTTTGGTGTTTTTAACATGGTAACCTGTAGATGGATACGTCATGGATGTTGTTTCTAGAAATGCTTGACTTTGTTTTTGGGGTTGGGGTAGTTCTTCACATGGAAACCTGAAGACAAAGTCTTGGCACGCCCATGCCAAAAAAAATCTGGCAATGCTCGAAGAATTGCTGTGACAGCTGACATTAAGAGAAAATCATGCTGACCCAAATTAATTTCATCAAATTCGAATCCATGAAAATCAACTCCTCCTTGTGGTAAAACTACATGTTTTGCTACTTCTGCATGGAACAGCTGCATTGAAAAGCAAAAAGACAAAGTCTAAGTGAGACCCATTGGCAAAGCGCGTTTGAAACAGTCACGAAACACATTGAAGCTTGCAAAACGACACGACCGTCTACGCGCCGCTGTCCTAGTTATACGGAAAATTGATTTTGTGTATACAATGTATATCATGTATATTATATGAGTGTACAATTCAACAACATTTACATGCAACATGTAGTAGGTAAATATATACAGCCCCCTTACGTGACCCGAAAGGGGTGGGGACCTTCCCGAAATGTAACGGGCGATTTCTAGGTCCCCTGCCCCCCCCCCCCTTTATATACTTTTAAATGTATTTTGAGTTTGGTGAAGGACCCCCTAGGTCCAAAAATGGCTTCGGACGGGTTACATTTTGGCACCGGCGGGTACGGAGGGTAATGTCCGTAGATTCCGTGCCTCCCCCCTCCACTACTTTCCCAGGGGGGGCAGGGGGGGGAAGGTCAGAATTGCCAAATGCCAGCTGTCTTGTTCATTGGAGCCAAGTAGAAATAAATGTACAGTAATTGAAGCAAAGAAATTGGTTTCACTTTCCGAAAACCAAGTCATGCAAAAAAATAGAAAATCATATCTGCAACTATATGACCTCAAACGTACCTCAAACGTATCTCAATTGTACCTCAAATGGACCTCAAATGTACCTTTACACACATATATATATATATATTTACCTTCAAGATATAGTTGATGTAGTTGAAATCTATCTGAAATCAATTACATCCGTACCTGAAGCCACAAACATGAGTTGATTATATATATATATATACACACATATTTTCACTGTCTTGTTTGAGCACCTTCTGCAAGGAATTATGGACCTCAGGTATATGATGGATACGACCTTCAATACATCAATGTACACTTTTGTGAGATTATTTGCAAGAAATTATGTACCTTAACTACCTCTATACTACATGTTGAAATGATCAAACAAGTGTGGAATGTATGAGGGTTTACAGGCATTTAGGGGTCCTACGAACTTTTTGTTTACATTTTTGGTTTCATGCAATTCTGAATCTGCAGCTATTTGAAGACCTTTAGACCATCATTTCACAGTTGTTTGATGTTGTTTGCATGTCGTACATTTTTGACGTGTTTTTTTTTGAAAATGTAATCTTACATTTTGAAGGTAACCCCCAAAAAACATGGTACCTCTAAATGTAGGATTTTACATGTATAAGGTCAAAAAAATGAACATGCAATCTTTTCAATAGGCCCTCCCCCCAAAAACGACGTTTAAAATGTAGACTACATTTAGGCAAGGTCCCCCCTGCTAAAGGGGTGGTGATTATACAGCACAATTCTGGTGTGACATCACCTATTCTTTTTTTGGAAGGCATAGCCTGTGTTCAGATGCACCACATCCTTCGCTGAGGTCTAGCCAAGAAGCGCCGGACACGTGGGGGACCTATGAACTCGGTCAAGGGGCCAATGGGAACTTCCCCATCCCCCGTTCATATTAAGCACCCCCATTCTATGCTCCCAAATATGTGATTTCATCCCCTATTAAATAACGGTTTCTGGGGGATGTTTAGTATTTGGGGGATGGTTTTTTTCTGGTGTGATGTCCCTTTGCCATGATTTCTACAAAAGTCCGGGGTGCCCTGCACGTGCAGTCTGCAGATCGTTGCAGGGTTCTCTAGAAAACCAGACATTGCAAAGGGAAATCCCATGTTATCCCATGTTTATTTGTAGATATGGAATAATACATGATCATAAATAGATGGTAGATTCCTATCATTTGTAGATATTCCATATACATGATTAATAATAATAAGCATGAATAAGGAAACATACATGATCATGGTTTGTCCATTGCCAGGTTTAAATCTTTGGAGCCTAGATACATTCACAATGGGTTTACTGTACACAATGTTGAAGTCTTTGTATACTACTCAAGATTCATTTTTGAGGTGGTCAAGTCTCCAACAGTATTGCATGGTAAGTAAAGTATCACAATCTATTTGAGGTAAATCATCTATAAATGGGCTTATTTTGCATCGCAAAACTGTCAAATTACCGCAGGCTATCATTTCTTGATTGCTTAAATCCCATTAAACTTCATTGAATCACCATTGGTTAAATCCCATGAAACCACCATTTTACGACAGGAATGCACATGCTCCAGCGACCGACCCATCTTCATATCTCACGTTTGTCAGGTCGCGTCTGCTCGAAGCGCAACAGCTTCAGTATCTCGGTGGAATGTGGGGAACCCAATAATTTACCTACCAAGTTGGGGGATGGTTTACACCACCGGTAAAAATGGTGATTTTGGGATGCTTGATGATTGGGTTTACCACCTATATGCGTTTACATTGGGCCATAATATCCTCATACCATAGTACAGGTATATATATATATATATTCCTAAATTGTTCTGTTTGTGCTTTGTATGTCACAGCCAATTTAGAAATGTCGACTGTCGATTCAAAGTGGAGAAACTAAGGAGCAACTTAAAATCCACAGTAGATGAACTTCTCAGAGAGCTACCTTCAAATCGAAGGCTACCTTTGTTGTAAATCCCTGGTATCTACCCGCCTTTTGTTGCCTGCATCTCCTACTGTGCTTACAGTACAAAATCTTACATCCTTGTTCCAGATTCTAGACCATCGCAGACCTACACGTTTTGCCCATATCGAATATATCATGTTTTGTCCCCATGTGCTTTTTGTGTTCTTGTTGGTTCCAAGCTGGGAAAAGCACATGGACGGGTTTTTAGTATGGAAAAAGTTCGGGAACCTGACATTTTCCAAGTTCCCAATGGTCCCTCCATGAATCTCCAAGTTCCTAGGATGTTGGCAAAGCAATTGCAGCATCTTGGCGTGACATGATGGTCCAACAGGGGCGGACAGTCCCTATCCGGGATGCAGATAGCCTTGTCGTAAGGGGATTGGCCCAGATTCGTGTGTTTGGAAATGGGAGATTTCCATAGATTTCCCCACCCTCTTAGTACCAGCAGATTCAGGGGTACCCTTTTTGTCAGACAAAGCCACATGGTCAATGGTCAGTTGAACTGTCTGTGGAATTATAGAACGTTGATCCTTCGCTGTGCGTGACATGACATTCTGTGGACCACAGAAATTACTTTTTTTTCTCATTTTGGACATTGCTTCAGAACTTTAGCATTATGTTTCAATGAAACCTATAAAACACAATTAAAACACAGTTGTTTTGCAGGTATTTCCTCATGCACTAATTAATATGATATGATTCACCTTAGTGTGAAAAATGATCCTTGTGCTTGCAGGACACACATCTGAAGAGGTAGCAAGGTGCACGTGCTGTTCCACTTCGACCAGTATGTTGGGTAGCAGTTTGGTCACCGCTGGCCGCAGGTATTTTGGCAACATACCCAATGGGTTCAATGATTTCCAAATCTATATATGCTCATCAGAAACAGAGGTGTAAATGTGGCAATTGAATGCAATTGCTTTCGAAAGCAAAATTACCAAAATCGGTAGTTTCAAGGGCCTCGCTTTAAACATACCTTTGACATAGCCTTGAACCACTAATAGTGACCAGCAGAACTGCCAGAAAATTCTGGGGTCGTTTCCTATCAACCAAACCACTACCCACATACCTAGATGTGCATCCAAGTTACTAAGTGGCCAGCATAAGGCAGTTATAAATGGAATATCCCTAGGGGTTTCCATAAATGGGGTACCCAATAGCTGGATGATCTATAATGGAAAATCCAATTGAAATGGATGATTTGGGGGTACCTCTATTTTAGGAAACCACCATATGTGGCTTAGTGGCTACTTACTGAGGCAATTTCACACATCCGTGCAGATGTCGGGGATGAGTTCGGTACCCGGATCCGAAGCTGGAACGAAACCCCCAGGGGGTTTAGTTTTTTTGGTTATTTTTTGGGTTAGATAGATAGAGCACATCTCAGTGTTTCACATCTTCTGGGTAAACTGAGTCAATGCATGTTCATACTATAGCTGTATATAAGCTTTATCCTTCCTCCTGGCGCAATGTGCAAGATTCTTCAGTGAAGCTCATTTCATTCCTGGATGACAGAAATGTTTTAAATTGGTTGGACTTGCCGATTTTGACTGAGCAACTGCTGTAGTTCAGGCAGATCAGAAATTCCATTCAAGATTTTGTTTAGAACATGTTCAACCCCCCTCTGCCAGTTTTCTGCTGACCCATTTGTTCATAGGATTTGTACCCCCAAGTGGAATTGGAAGCAGAAAACGTCAAATGGTGATGGTCGAATGCTTCATATTCGCCGGTTGTGCGTGCAAAATACCTATGTAATCAAAAGTATGTACATATTCCACATGTATATATATATATATGATATATATATATATACACATGTATACATAATGACATATACAAACCCACGTTATTTTGGCTTGTATGCTCATCTTTGTAACAGCAGAAAGTCACCCGAAACACTCCGGCTGTCCTGTAGATCGACTTAAGAAACAGGACTCCATTTCTGCAATGTCCACCCTGGATTAGTTACCCCTGGGCTGTGTAATTATCCCAGGTTTATGAATCCAGGCTTGGAATTGGATGAGTTTGCTGACCAAATCAATGGTGGGGAACATACCATCATGGTCACCCATACCCTCCAGTACTCAAACATGGCTTGCTGGAGAATCCGCATGAATCCGCCATTTATTGATGTCTTTTCAGCTATGAACCTCCATTTCATCATTTAGTTCCGGGATTTCCATATGACACTGTAGGGTATACCCATGATTATGCCACTATCATCCCACTACTATCCCTCTTAAACCAGATATATATTATATAATATTACAAAGCAACATTAAAAAGCAGTAAATCAGTAAATCCCATTAAGACACAATTACTGTGAATCCCATAGAATCCCATTAAACCACCATCATCGCAGTGTAATCCCATTCTCAACCTTCCTGGTTTGCTGCTCAGACGGAGCTGCCCCAGCAGCTGCGAGTTCGACATGGCAGGCTGACAGCTTTTCACAGGCGCGGACCTCGAGCCGCCGGCGTCTTGTTTTTTTTTTCTTCGGCCGGCCGGGGAAGTGGTGGGAGAGTTCAATGAGAGATGGGATTTAATGGGATTTAACGGTGTTTTAATGGTGTTTTGATGGGATTTAAGAAGCCATTGCAGGGTTTAAGCAGCAAAATAGTGGAATAGAGTGGAAGATCAACTCAACTAGACAGCTGTTCCCCGATGAGGAGAACCCACCAACTGAGGATGGAACGTCTTAGTAGATCATGCGCAAAGAGACATCAGATTGCTCGAGACTTATTCATAAACATATTGATTGGTCCAGTAAAAGGAAGTACGTTTAACATTGGTGAATTAACATGACTATTTACATGTTGAATCACAAACTAATGATGTTGACATGTTTCAATCGCAAACTAATTCTGGAATTGAGCATGTTTTCAACACCAAACATATTGTTTGAACTTTCACCATCAACTTAAACATGCTGTTGTTCTTGTTATTGTTCTTGTTCTTGTCCCTGTTCTTGTTCTTGTTTTTGTTCTTGTTCCTGTTCTTGTTCTTGTTCCTGTTCTTGTTCTTGTTCTTGTTCCTGTTCTTGTTCCTGTTCTTGTTCTTGTTCCTGTTCTTGTTCTTGTTCTTGTTCCTGTTCTTGTTCCTGTTCTTGTTCTTCTTCTTGTTCCTGCTCTTGTTCTTGTTCCTGTTCTTGTTCTTGTTCTTCTTCTTG
The DNA here is from genome assembly GCA_003297045.1 of Symbiodinium sp. clade C Y103. NCBI lineage: Eukaryota > Dinophyceae > Suessiales > Symbiodiniaceae > Cladocopium > Cladocopium sp. clade C. Next base: position 247,994 of record BGPT01000599.1, on the reverse strand, counting down.
TTCCTGTTCTTGTTCTTGTTCTTGTTCCTGTTCTTGTTCTTGTTTTTGTTCTTGTTAGTTCTTGTTCCTGTTATTGTTCCTGTTCGTGTTCTTGTTCTTGTTATTTGTTCTTGTTCTTGTTCCTGTTCTTGTTCTTCTTCTTGTTGTTGTTCTTGTTCCTGTTCCTGTTTTTCTTCTTGTTCCTGTTCTTGTTCTTGTTCTTGTTCCTGTTCTTGTTCTTGTTCTTATGCCTGTTCCTGTTCGTGTTCTTGTTCTTGTTCTTGTTCCTGTTCTTGTTCTTGTTCTTGTTCGTGTTCGTGTTCTTGTTCTTGTTCGTGTTCTTGTTCTTGTTCTTGTTCCTGTTCTTGTTCTTGTTCTTCTTCCTGTTCTTGTTCTTGTTCTTGTTCTTCTTCTGTTCTTGTTGTTGTTCTTGTTCCTGTTCTTGTTCTTCTTCTTGTTCCTGTTCTTGTTCTTGTTCCTGTTCTTGTTCTTGTTATTGTTCTTGTTCTTGTTCTTCTTCTTGTTCTTGTTCCTGTTTTTGTTCTTCTTCTTGTTCCTGTTCTTGTTCTTGTTCCTGTTCTTGTTCTTGTTCTTGTTCCTGTTCTTGTTCGTGTTCTTGTTCTTGTTCTTGTTCCTGTTCTTGTTCTTGTTCCTGTTCTTGTTCTTGTTCCTGTTCTTGTTCTTGTTCCTGTTCTTGTTCTTGTTCTTGTTCGTGTTCGTGTTCTTGTTCTTGTTCTTGTTCCTGTCCGTGTTCTTGTTCTTGTTCTTGTTCCTGTTCTTGTTCTTGTTCTTCTTCTTCTTCTTCTTGTTCCTGTTCTTGTTCCTGTTCTTGTTCTTCTTCTTGTTGTTGTTCTTGTTCCTGTTCTTGTTCTTCTTCTTGTTCCTGTTCTTGTTCCTGTTCTTGTTCCTGTTCTTGTTCTTGTTCTTGTTCCTGTTCTAGTTCTTGTTATTGTTCTTGTTCCTGTTCTTGTTCTTGTTCCTGTTCTTGTTCTTGTTTTCGTTCTTGTTAGTTCTTGTTCCTGTTATTGTTCTTGTTCCTGTTCGTGTTCTTGTTCTTGTTCTTGTTCCTGTTCTTGTTCTTCTTCTTGTTGTTGTTCTTGTTCCTGTTCTTGTTCTTGTTCCTGTTCTTGTTCTTGTTCGTGTTCTTGTTCTTGTTCTTGTTCCTGTTCTTGTTCTTCTTCTTGTTCCTGTTCTTGTTCTTGTTCTTGTTCCTGTTCTTGTTCTTCTGTTCTTGTTCTTGTTCCTGTTCTTGTTCGTGTTCTTGTTCTTGTTCTTGTTCCTGTTCTTGTTCTTCTTCTTGTTGTTGTTCTTGTTCCTGTTCCTGTTCTTGTTCTTGTTCTTGTTCCTGTTCTTGTTCTTCTTCTTGTTGTTGTTCTTGTTCTTGTCGCTGCTGCTGCTGCTGCTGCTGCTGTTGCTGTTGGTTCAACCCCCAAGTATCCCTTTCTGTGGAGGCCTCACCGACACCCAGCACAGCGCTTAATGGGCCTAACCAGCGGGGAAGCCTGCGTGTGTTGCCCGTGTGTCCAATGCGGAGTATGTCGTTTTATAACAAGCTAAGGAAACCGATTCCCAAATGGCGAAACTCTTCTGCTTGGTTATTTGTTTTTTTGTGATCAAATGTGGGACACCCAACAAGAAACTTACCATTTGGGGATGGTTTATATCACCATATATCACCAATTTATGGTGATTTTGGATGATTTTGGGGATTGCTTATTATTGGGTTTACCACATTGTCCAGATTCATGTGGAATTGGCAAATACGGGGATGGGTTTTGCCAATATGATGATGGAAATCTTTTGAAGTCATAGATGATGCGGAACTAGAAGTATGCATGTGGAAATTGTCTCATCATTCAGGGGGAACCTCCATTCTCTGGTTTATCATAATTTGCTCATCAAAATGGGCGTAAATGGGGGGGTTTACCACATTTTCAGACGCAACAACGTGGAGCTTACCAAAATGTGGACGGGTTAGAGCTAAAACCTATGATGCCGAAAAACGGTGGGGTGGATGGAACAGGGTATCCGAGTTTTGACCCATAGCTATATGAACATGTAGATTTTACAAAGAAATTGTCATATCCCTACTGAAAGAGGAGCAATCGACCCAGTTGCCCTTAAAGATCAATGGGTGGCAAATGCGGATTTCACCATAATGAATGTGAATCCACAAGCAGAAATGCAAGGTTTACCAATCACAATCAAGCATTGATTAGAACATACACATATATATATATAATTATATATGTAAGCCTTGGCCAAGGCAAATCGTGATCTAACTAACAACTTTTGCGAGAGATTTAGCCATCATCAAATATCAACAACGAATAGTTGGGGGTGGGTGAACCCTCGTCACTGTGAAGTGGATTTTGCCCAAGGCTGGGGATCAACAAAAACTGGTTTGTAACTTGTGATTAAAATCTCTGTACTGTAATGCATAGACATACATAGTATACATGTATATAAATATATTGTACATCATCTGTATATATACATATATTGATACATGATATCTGATATGTGCAAATACATATGTGAGATGTCTGTATAGTGTAAAAATGTAGAACCTGGACGTGGTTTTGTAGGGAACGTAGCACTTCTTTATGGAAATCCACCGCATCCATGTGGACCCTGCAAAGTCATGAAGATACCCATGTTGGGATACCCATGTTGGGGGCACCTCAACCTAGACACAAATGTACTTATACATACAGTACTAGTATGTATATAAATATATGTACATACTTATACATCCATACTAATACAACATAAATTTGATATACATAATGATTGTGGTGACCTCAAACAACCAAAGCCCATAAATGATGTTGAATGTTGCAGAAACCATCCGAAAAGACGTTTAAATTAGGTACATGGATATATATTATATAGATAGATAGACATTCCTTGTGTAGATCCCTCAGGTGTCCCAACAAGTTCTACCTGGCCACTGGTTTCCATGCTTGGTTCAAATGACCAACAAAAGATGTGACACTGAAACCCAATCATCATTTGGTGCCAGTTCTGTGGTACTTGCCCTCCAAACCATTGTTTATTGATGTTTTTTTTGTTTCCCCTGCGGTGGATTGATTCCGTTTCATCTGCGGTGTCTAGGGCCATCTTGTTATGGGGTTGATCAGTCCCATCGTTCCCTTGATCTTTCCTCGAATCTGAACGAGGTTCATGGTGTCGCCAGTGCCTCCCGGGGCAGACAGTGCACAGTTGGCCCTGCACATGTCAAGACAAGTGCCTGGACGGCACTGGACGGATGGGGGGTCAACTCGTTGGGCAAAACATGTTGGACACGTTTCGGCATCGAGTAGCAGTGAGAAATCCGAAACATGTTCTGCTTATAAGTTCCATTTGCTGCTTGAACTGGCACTTTTTGCTGCTTCGAATCCACTTCTTGCTGCTTAGAGTGCACTTGTTGCTGCTTAGATTGCACTTGTTGTTGCTTAAATTGCAGTTGTTCTGAATTAAATGATGTTAAATGTCATTTTTTCTTCCAGTCAAATACCCAGTCGCCCAGGCCAAGCAATTGCCAGTGGCGGACTCTCAGGTGCCGACCTGAAAACGGCAATTGATAGAAGGATGATTACTTGGTAATAATGATTTAAAGAATACCATTGTGATTAATTATAAGGAAAACATAGGAAAACCTTCCCGGAGGTAGTCTAAAATACCAGTTCGTATATTAAAGATCCTTATATTAAGATGTAGTTGCCGTACCTGATAATGATTGAACCAAAAATGGTAATTCCAGTCTTAAGGATGGTTTACGGAAAACATGCGTTATATTCCAGGTTGGTGAATTGATTGTTACACCTCTGCCATTTTGCTATGTATGCTATGTGTTGTTGGTATTGCAAGAGGCCACGTTTGGACATTTCTTGTGGTAAACAAGCTTTGCTTGCCGTATTTCGGTTGTCAAAACTGTTTTGTTGTTGGCCAAACATACCGTCAGGTGATTTGACAAAGCTATTGAACTTCTGGTCCATTTGGTTCGATGACAAACCGTTTTTCCATGATCAAACATGATAATTTACCACAGCCAAAAACGGGGTTTCACTGTAAAAAAGAAAAACCCATTTGTGTGGGGTCAGCGGGGCAACCATGGTCAACCCAGTGATATGTTGGTTGTTTTTTTCGTCGCCACGTGGACAGGTCTACGGTGTCACGAGTTCCGATCTCTCGATCGCTGCTGTGAACGCTGGCTCAGCAGGCGAAGAAAAATGGGGGATTGAACCCCAAGTTAGGTTCGATTTTTTTGGATTTCATGGAGGATTCCCCGGGGGTAAACTAGCACAGATGCGGAAAACCCAAGGGGAAACCCGTTCCGACAATGATTTACTTTCATGATGGGTTTTCTTCCCCTCTATGTTCGTTTAGAGGAGGGCAAGCATCAACGGGATTTTCATGGGATTTCATGGGTATATACCGCGGTGGGATGCATAACCAGCTCAATATTGAAATTTCAGTTGGGCGTGTCTAAAAATGCCCCCGCCCCACCAAGAAACGGCAGTTTTTCATGTTTCAATATGTTTAAATAGGGAACTTGATGATGATCCAATGGATATAATGGGGATGAGTGGGGTGCCATTTTTTTGGACAAAGCCTGAACTGTTTTTAGGCTTATCAACCCAAGTCTACTTAGATCCAAAGCCTAGTTCAAACCAACCTACCATTTGGTTATCAAACATGGCTTGCTGGAAAATACTCCAACCAGTTCAAGGAGTTTCACATATGTATACATACATACATACATACATACATACATACGTACGTACGTACGTACCTACATACCTACATACATACCTACATACATACATACATACATACATACATACATACATACACTCCATCTGATGTCATGACAGATGCCATGTCTGCACATGACGTTGCCATGGATGACACGACCGCCTGTTTTCTTGCTGACCATGCTCCAAATGATTTTGCAATGCACCATGCCCCGAGGCAGACAGATACCATGCTTGCGCAGGTGCCATCCACTCAGAGTTTGCAAGCAGGCTCAGATGCCTCTGATCTTGCATCCATGCCGGAACCTGCACAGATTGATACCGATGCTGCCATTTCCGAAGACTCCATGGCCAGCTTGTTTCGATTGATGCAGAGCATGCCAAATGCCTGATGTGTATAAGCTTCCGCAAAGGTCTCATCAGTCTAAAACCACCCTTTTCTCCCAAATTCGTGCCCTTTTTGTGGTGGTTTCTCAGCCCGAAAAAGGGAAAAAAAGGGGCACAAAAATTGGCCGATTTGTCAATTTTTGGTGGGTTTTACGTACTGGGAATGTCCCCAAAGACCTCGCGAAACCTTATACTGATGTGTTGTGCAGTTGACTCATTTCGTGACAGGCCATTTTGGCACATGCAAGCCATTACAAGTTTTGATGCACTCCTCTCTTGATGTTTTCCTTGAAAGATGCCACTTTTCCAGATGATATGACATCCGCTTTGCAGTGAACCTGGCCAGCCGGGCCTATCCATGTCGTTTGCATGTGCGATGATTTGCATCCGTTTTCTTTTTCCAGCTCCATTTACCAATGTGCTTTTGGCCAGAGTGGCCGCACCATGCATCTCTCCGCCTTTGCACACAACAGGATACCTGATGTCATAGAGCAAGGACTTTGCTTTCAGCCATGGTGGCTCTACACAGGATACCAGATGTCAAGAGCAAGGACCGAGCAAGGACATTCTTCAGGATACCGATGTCAGAAGACTGCGGCTGGTCTCAAAAGTCCCCCACTGTGGGGCCATTGCTGCAATAGGCAATGAACTGCCTTGCGCAAACTTTTATCAGAAAAGGTGCGTGAAAAAAAATGACATGACATGACATGACATGACATGACATGACATGACATGACATGACATGACATGACATGACATGACATGACATGACATGACATGACATGACAATGACATGACATGACATGAATACATACATACATACATACATACATACATACATACATATATATATAATATATATATATAATATATGTATGTACGTACATACACCGACGCCTGTGTAGTTGGGGGATTTCCCAGCCAAGCATGTTTGAATACAGGAGGGTATAGTTTATTGGTGATTTTCCAGGATGTTCAACATTGCAGACAGCAACAGGCCCACCTTGTCCCGAACGGACACGGGAACTGAGACATTTGTTTTTCGCGACTGTTTGACATGTTCTTGCGGGGTAAGGTTAGGCATCTTTAGAACCGGCAGACGTCGGGCTTTAGCAGACAGCTGGATATGAGCCCAACCGGCAATCGGGACATAATCTAATTCAATAAGACTGATTATATTTGTACCACGCTGAGGGAACAAACAAGTTAGCATATTCTGACCAAACTGGGGCAAAATACAATAGAACAACAGAGACTGTATGTTCAATCCAGCGGTTATGGATTGACAGATCAACAATCCCATGGCACCACAATCCCTGGTGCAGGTTCTCTGTGATTCAAACGCGCATTGACCCCAAAAAAGGCCATGGTTTTTTGTGTACCCATTCTATACAGTAAATATATGGAAATAATTGTGCTACTTTAATATATATATATATATATTATTATATTATATTCAAATTCAAATGCCATTTGTTTGGGTGGCTTAAGTCTATCTATGTTCAGACACCTCCCGGTCCTCACGGCCTCATGCGATCTCGGCCGTCAGCGCTCGCAGGTCCCCCCATGGCCCCAATGGTGCGGGCGCCCTCTTTTTGGTGGATTTGGGTGATCGAACTGGTCGGGAAGCAACTGAATCCATTTGTAGCAACCCCCAAATAGATATTGTATGGATACCTGGAAATTATGGATCCATCTGTGACATCCTGGCAACACTTTTTGGCATCCTTTTTGCCGGAATGGCGATGGTGTCATGTTATTTACGATTGCATCGTATGGGTCTTGGGATGGTATGAGTCAATACCGAAAATGTAAGCAACCCAAAACTGAGTCGATGAAACATCCCAAGGGACCCAACGTTGGGACCATTCGCTTCATGGGCTGAGGCCAGCAGAGTGTATAACAATGATCTGGGTGAAATGTCGCACCGAAAATAGGGACGGGTTTACGACAGGAAAAACACCTGTGGGTCCAAAGACCTCGGCTGCTATGGTGTGTTTGAAGCTCATGTTGTTTCATCTTGTGACAATGTGGGTTGTCTGAAAGCAGGGTACCCCACTCCATCCACCACATGTTTGCTAGTGGACATCAATTTTTGGGACAACACTGGGAAAGATATATATATATATATGTACATATGTAATTATATATATATATATGTGAAAAAAAGCGAAGGGTCATGAGGTCCTAGGATTTTGGAGGCGGGGTGCTAATGTCCAAGTATCTGCCTCCCCTAATGTAGACCTATGGTTTTTTCTTGGAATATCTTCAAACCCCCATGGCAAAGTCCATGGTTTCCCGCACATTTTGCTTGAATCCATTTTCAGAATTTCGCCTCAGCACCGGTTGAGGTGCCATACATGATGCTGCCTGTTCAGTCAGTACAGCCTGTACAGTCGCTACAGGCTGAACTGAGAAGCTTCAGAGTTTCTTTCTCGAGAGGGAAGCGTTGGAGAAAGATTTTGTTTAGGTGATTGTGGTGGGGGATAATTGTTTCTGATCTGTTTCTTTTAGAAGTGGCGATTCTGTTTGGTTCCATCTTGAATTCAAGGTGCTACAAGTTCCTTGGCCATCAGACCGGTAGAGGTGCAACTGCACCATGTGCTCCGTGTATTGGGTACACTACGTAGTAGTAGGTTATATAGAGGCAAAAACAAATACCAGTGAGCCCTCAGGAGTCTAAATGGTAAGGAACCCTACCATTCATCCATTCAACCATTTCTGGCTGATTTTCTTGAAAGATGCATCGTGAACTTCCTAAATTGAGCAGTTTTGTGAGGGCCCTCGAAAAAGGTGGCACATGATGGCACAAGATTCCCACAAACTATATGATGGACTTGCAGAAACTTAGATTGGATCGGATTAAAAGCTATTACATGCTGTTACAACTAGTCTAATATCATCTAAGTTTCATGTATGCACCCCCTAGATTCCTACTATAGTCTATGACTCTATGATTTCTATGCATATCATAATATTAACCATACCTAGAATCATGCCCGCGAATCATACCCCCAAGACAAGTCTATCCCTGGCCGCCCTCCTCATGGTGAGACATGCCCAGAGCGCCAGGCAGCTCTGGCGAATGGCGCGAATGCGATGGTGGCGGGGAATTTTGCAGGTGAGACGAGAAGTCGATGTCTAGGTAAATCTTGGTGAATGCTCCTTGGAAGTGCAGTTCCACTTAGATATATGGATAGATAGATACACATATTAGATTTATATAACCATATAGTTCTAGGGGTTATATCAATATCCCAACTTCTGGGGAGAACTCACCATGGTCATGCTGTATTTGTAACCTCAACTGCACCCCAAAGTAGGTGAGTTAGGATTGCTCATGAGAACTCGTTGACCCCAGGGTGGGTCATGTAGCTTGCCGGCTCGGCTGCTGGTTTCTAATTTGACCTCCATCCCTATTTGAGATGCTTCATGAACATATTTAGGCGTCAAACCACCAAATTAGGTCAGTCCAGAGAAGTGTTTGGACCCCAAAAACATGGGGTCTAACCCGAATGCTGGAGTATAGAACATCTGCGATGGATAGAATTCAAGATGGTGATTGGTGGCTACCCTGTCCCAAACTATCCCAAAGTTTAGGCTCTTCACACCGGATATGTTGATATTGAATCCAACTTGGAAAGAGCATTGGGCGGTTGAACAATTTTAGAGGGTCCAATAATTGATGTTGTGCGTTGACGGAAGATCAAATTCCACCGGAGATTGGGATCGTCCAAGCTGGAGATGCCCGTAATGACCAGTTTTCATTGGCCAAATCACAATCTTCTGGGCGGCATTTCCACTTTTGTTGGGGTAGCTGTGGTTTGGACAAAAATTATACGGATGTCACCACGAAGTGAAAAAAAATGATGCTTGGTAGACGTAAATATCCCTAGGAAGCCTTATTTATTACACCAAACGGGCGATTTGGGGGCGCATGCCCCCTGTTGGACAAACCCAAATAATTGTGTTTAGCTAGAAGTCCCATCAAATCTCATGAAATCTCATCAAATCCCCTAAAGCCCCGTTAAATCCCATAAAAATCCATTACATCCCACTATCATCCATTATCCATCAAATCCTGTGAAATCCCATAAAATCTGATGGTTAAAAAGCCATAAAAAGTAAAAATCCAAACATCCAAACCAAGATTCCGATCTGTTCCCTGACTTCAGGCGGCCTGCAGCGCTACCTGAATGGTGACGAAGTTTACACAGACACTTGGCCCAGATCGCTGCCGTGGAAATCGTGGTTCCTGGGGTAGCTGGGAGAATTTCACTTCCAGTTGGGGGGGGAGTAGCCGCTGTAGCCTGTGGTAAAGGAAGCTGTGAAGAATTCATGGCTTCAACGGTCGGAAATGATCTACTCAATGCCAAGGTGGGATTAATAAACCCCCTAGTAATGGTTTTCATGTCAACCACTATTTGGGGAACCCTCCATGATTAATAAACCATGGTTTATTAATCCCACCTTGACATTATCTACTTTCATGCTGGATTTATCATCGCCAAATGTCAGTTTACTGGTCGCTGGGGATTTCACCAGCACCTGTCTCTGAAGTTTGGAAGATTTCCATGGCGAACTTGTGCATAAGAACTACCTTAAAGAAGGAAAACGTATGAATGGAGCAATGACTACCCAAATATCTACCGGGTTTGTGATGTCTCATATTCATTCATATTCGCAAACATGTCTTATTTGCCACCCTATGTTGGATGATGATCCAAAATGACCTTCTTTTTTGCCAGGATGAAACCATCAGCCAGATGAATCATGGTTCGGGCCGTCCCAAAAGTCATGATGTAGGTTGAGAAAATTATTGCAGAGTCAACTGATTCGAATGGAGCATGATTCAGGATGATGTGTCAGTCTGTGTCAGTTTACTGGAGGGTAGATTCTGATAAAATCATATACCCTCTGGTAATTAAACGTAGCTATTGAAAATGGCCATTGAAATAGTGGATTTTCCCATTAATAGCATGGTGATTCCCCATAGTTATGTGAACGTTTACCAGGAGTGATGAGGATGCAACCGACAATCTCTGATCCCAGAGTTTGGCAGTTTCAGTTGACTTCTTCAGGACTTCATCTCACTAGCCTGGATGTGCTAAAGCTGGATTTGGCAGCCTTCTATGGCTATGGCTCAAAATTATGGTACCAACAATTGTCATTTTTAATGGTAAATCGATATAAACCAACCAACTATAGGGTTAATAATTTTGAACCATACCCCTATTTGGCAACATTTTGGAATGGAAGATGCAAGATGTTGCAAGTGGGGCCATCAAATGGGTTGCACCGCAAGTGGGTAGCTGAGGCACTGGATGAGTAGAACACATGACCAGCATGGGTGGATTTCCACGTGTTGATCCGCGGGCTTCAACCATTGTCATTCTGTATTAACTGCCAAAAAAGATAGAAAAAGTACGTCACCGCTATTTGAGTAGGATTAAAAAGCAACGTCTATCGTTTTGGGGTTGCTATAACCCATACCCATCCATACCCTGATATACATGTTTGAGGATGTTGATTTCTTCACCTCAGACTTGGGCACTGTTTCCCCAGTTACCAAGGATTGAGCCAGAGGTTGGGTGGGAGGGCAGTTTTGGCTGCCGAATTGACACGAAGCTATGAAAACATGGCGTTTACACATCAACCGTATGGATTTCATGGGACTTAATGGTATATGAATGTATATAATATGATAAAGTGGGATATATATATATAGTTTTATAAAGTTGAAATTATATGGCCAACTTACATGATTTGGGTTTGTCTGACACTTGTGGAGAAAGCCAGCCAAGTTCCGCTGGTTAGTCATCACCATCCCTTTCAGAATCATCAGTTGGGTCGTATACCCCATTGTCAGACACCAAAGCAATGCCCAAAATGGCCTAAAACTCTGGTTACCCTCCGGTAATCAAAACTGGCAACGGAAAGTCCACCATTGAGTTCGAGGACTTTCCCAGCCATAGACCTCCATTTTTCGCAAGTTTTCCCAGCCAGCCATGTTTGATGACACCAGAGGCATCCGGACGGCGTCATAAGATATCATAAGATTACCGTAGTGGTCCAAGCGGATTGCATGGCAGTGGGAAGTCCCTGATGAATGGAGGTTTATAGCTGGGAAACTCATCCAAAAACGATGGGTTTTCCGGCGATCACCGGAGGGTAACCGAATCAGAATGCCCTTGAAAATGGGTGAACAAATCAGGCTCTGAAATCTCAACATGTCCCAGATCATGCAACATATATTTACAGCTGCACTTGCCCTTGACCATTCATGTAGGTAGCCATGTAAATCTGAGTGTAGCGACATCTCCGTGACGTCTTGCAAATGACCAACCCAAATGGCCTTATTTTCAGGTTGCTGGGGAGGGGCCGGCCAAAGGGAAGAGTGTGGCCTTATTTTCAGGAGGGCATCCCCAAATTTGTTTGTTACCCTCTGATTTTTGTAACGTAGCTCCTGTATGGGAAACTACCACCTTTTACATGTAAATCGTCTACAAACGGGCCATGTTCACTTCATATGGTATATTATATGAGATTCCTCCAAAATTTGTGTTGATTAGATATGTATTGGAGTCAGCATCGGATGTTGGTTTTTGCATGAAACCTCCTAGGGATATTACCATCTCTGGAAATCAACCGTGGCTAGCTCTAAAATCCGCTATAAACGAAGCCTTAGATATTGTAAATGGATGTAAATGGGATCATCATCTAGAAATAGAACATTTTCAATTGCCATGTTTCATTCTGGGAGGCTATCCCCAATCAGAGACGCTACGGCGCCTCAGCCACAGGCGCGCTTTGGGCGTTGGGATTCAGTGGATGAATCGACAGGCGCCAATGGGGGGGCATTGTTTTTGTGGTGACTTTCAATGGGGCTCAAAATGGTGAAGCCCCCCCAAATTTTGAATATCTTTGGATGGTAAAATTTGGTCAAACATGATGAATTATACAGCAAATGATGAACTGTGTGGGAACATTCTATCCCGTTTTTATTTATATATATATATATGTTATTGGCAAATTGTTATAGCGTAAGGAATTGTCCAAACATGGCAATAAAAAAACGGTGAAACTGCAGATTCAACCTCATGGCACTGAGAGCGATGCAAAGCTAATGGGCTGTATCAGCAAATTACTCTGCGGCAATCAAACGTAGACATGGAAAACAAACCATTTCTAGATGGTGTTCCCACTAAAACCTCCATTTGTGGGGGATTTTCCATTGCCAAATTTGACTAGAGGGTATCTCTAAACTGATAGGGGATGTTGCAGTGTCAGGTGAGAAAGTTTGCTGGAAGGTGATGGTTAGAAACATTATTTGTGTTTGTTTGACCACCCCAAACTACTGAAATCCGCCAACATATGGAGTTCAAAGTATTTAGAGGAGATAGTACAGCTACTTTGTAGTGGACCATAATATATATATATAGATGTGTATCCGTGTTTTTTTCAATGGTGATTATTAAAAAAAAAACACAATATGGGGACTCCACTCACAGCAGACACTTTTGTGCTTTGATGTGTCAGAGGAGTTGACTGGTGAGCGTTTTTTTCTGCGATGGCCGCCAGTTGGTCCAGTTGGATGATTTGCCAATTGATATGGTGATTTTCCATGCCAAACTCTGAAATTATCAGATGGTAATAGATGGCATATGTTTCTTTAATGAATTGCAGATGTTTTTTCCTTGGCCAGTTTGATCATGTTTGATATCTCAGTCCATGTTTATTAAGGAACAGGCATACTCAAGCTGTGCGCAAGAGTTGAACCAAACTTGATGTTTGTTGTTTCATCTCCATTTGATTTGATATGCAGACATATTGGTGTGTCCACAAATGGGATATGTCACCAAAATGGGCATTTAAGGAGAAAATTGATGATAGACCAGTGGATTTTCAGACAAACCCACGTATATGTATTTCATTGATCATTGTATATATGTATACCTTGAACACATCTTTTACGCGCACACAAGACGTACAACAAACATCAAACTGTGGAAAATCGTGGCTGACTTTGCAGTAGGCTGGGAAGGCGCAGAAAAAAACGCAGATATCATCTCCTGGTCGTCATGTTTTTTCCCTAGTTTTTTTTCAAACACATGAAGTCAGTTTGATACATTGCGATATCACGTTTCGGCCACATTTTCGGCATGTTGCCGTATTTCACCAACTTTTACACCCTGCCACGCCCTGCCATTTTCAGTATAGTAAAACCATCTAACTAACTAAATCGGCCATTTTCCACGGCAAAGTGTGAAATTACCGGAGGGTACCACATCGTTTGTTGCTCAGATCCCATGGTGAAATCAGCATTTTTGATATTTTGGTTGGTTCACTCCCATCAAAATCATCATTTTTGCTTGGGTAAATCCCACAAAATCACCATTTTTGATTGGGTAAATCACCATCAAATCCCACAAAATCACCATTTTTGATTGGTTGAATCACCATTTTTGATTGGTTAAATTACCATTTTTGATTGCTTAAATCACCATGTCTTCGATGTGTTCTACTCGTCTCCTCAGGCGGGGCTGATCCCACGGTCAAGAGACCGACCAATAGCAGACAGGGCCGAGAATGGTGGGGGGCGAGCGATGTCAACGGTCATCAACCAATCAACCAATTAATTAATCACCGAAAAATGGTGGTCCCATGGGATTGAACCACGAAAAATGCTTAAAAATGATGGTTTAATATGATTTAACCACCGAGAATGATGGCTAAATGAGATTTTTCAGAAAATCAAAAGATGACGATACTGGTCTCCTCTAGTAAAGTATAGAACATATATGATTGGAAATCCCGGAATTGGCCACGAAGGTTTGAGCTGGGCAAATCATCAAACTCGATGGAGCGATTTTCCAGCCACATTTGATTGCTGGAGGGTATACTCCAGGAAACCAACATATATGAGCAATGTAATGTCAGTTGTCCACTGTTGGTTGGTGATTGTATAGACTTCTACCATTTGGTATACTCTCCAGTAAACTAACATGGCTATGGAACATCACAAGTTCTAAAATGTAAATCATCGAACAAAGTTTGCCGTGTTCCATAGCTATATGTCAAACTACCAAAGGGTTTATCCCCAAAATGTCCAGCTTTGATGGTTTTAAATGCATAAAACCAATTTTTGTGATATTCTGTGATGCTTGGAGAATATTTACAATAAGGATATTTCCTGAGATGTGTGGCATATGGATATTTATTGGTATACAAGACGTGATTTTCTGAATGGAGTCGAGGACCTACCATCCCCTCAACAGTTTCACGCTGAACAACTAGGACAACCTCCATTCAAAGATGAACTCTTCGTGGAAGGTAATCTTTCAACCCCCAAGTTACGGTAGGGTCGTCATGTTGGGGGGATTATTTTTTATTGCATCACCTGGGTGGCTGAATAGGATTGGATGGGATGATGTTAAAACATCTTGAAATTGCAGTTTTTCCAGTACTTCCAAGTTGTCACTTGCACAAATTGTATAGTTGAATCATGTTGAATCCGATTCATGGAAAAAAAAATCTATTCTATACTCCAAGATACCAAGATAGCTTTAGCTATGACCTATTTTCGTTGCTATAATATATTGTTAAAGGGGTTGGAAGCATCGTAGATGCATGTTTAGCATCCCCATCAATCACTGAAGAGCCCTGTGGCGGCTGGCCTATTTGAAAGTCGTTCACCGAGGGTTCAGCCTGCTTCGGTGAAGCCTGGCATGGCACGGAACGAAATGATTTTATGCCAGAACTATCACTGAACTTGTTTTTTTTTGTGTGCATGTGACCCATTTCAAGTTTCCAAGTGTTCTTGAGGGTCGGTTTTTGGGTAACCTATCAGGGTTCCAATCCACGTGCTTCAAGCAATTTGCAGCTCATCATCATTATATCCCCATTCTGTTCTTCAACCACCTACAAAGGATGCGGTCGGATGCTGTGCAAGTCATGCAGGATTTCGGATGGCTCTAGGACCCCCTCGGATTGATGTTGACCCTTGGTTGGTTTGACTGGGGGTACGGTACCATCTAAATCTTGTCCCAGGTATATATATACATATATGTTGAAGGCCATGAATCCCCTGGGCCTTTCCCCTGTTTTTGGACTTTCATTTGTTTTTTCTTGTCACTACCCAGGTGACTGAAACATGTCTAAGGCCTCTTACCCTGGGAAGTTACTGGTATGGCGTATGGTTTATCATCATTATCCTGCCAACATTCCCAATTTGGGATATTTTGGATATCTCCTTTTTTTGAACACAACCATATATATATATATATATATAATTATATATATAATATATAGATATGATATATACATATATGTACTGTATATCTATATATATATGTGTAAAAATGCTGGTCAAAGTATATCCATATCTCAATCTTTAAAGGTGGGATGAGCATTGGCGAGTTCCGTCAGGCATGAGGAGGTCCAGGTCATTTCGGGTTCATCTTATGACTTCAGGAAGTCCAGGCTCCAGTGCGTGCCATGTTTTGCTTTCCAACCGAGCTCTGCAACCACCCGAGTGGTTTTAGTTTCACACTGCAATGTCATTTTCAGTGGCCACGTGCTCCGAGCCGTGCCGTAGGCTGATGAATTATTTTGCTGAAATAGCATAGTTTCGACCATGAACATTGATCAACGTCACGTAAAGATGGATCAACATGGATGGTTTGTGACCACAAAAAGACGGCACCGTGAGACATTGGCAAAGTGGCGCTGCTGTCTCCTGTCTGCAGTTGTGGCCCTTTGCCAGCTATAAGTCAGTTATAGCCCCATTGATGGAATTATATGGAATTATAATCCCATTGGTAGCCATAATAAAACCATTCTAGCTGGTAAGGGCCTTAACCGTGGCGCTCCAGCGTGGAGCCCTGTGAAGTCCTCGAGGTCTGACAAAATCTCAGGACTCATCCTTCGACGATTTTTTGAGCAGTGCCCACATGTCCCAACAGATCCCTGATGATACTTCCCATAGCCCAAATTCTTTGCATTCCGTACGCTACATTTCATTACATTTCCCTCCATCAATGGCGAACATTTTTTGGCGTGAATGGTGTTTTAATAGTAGCTTGAGAAAAAAAAATATGTCCAAGGATGATATGAGCCAAAAGATGTGGATCTCAGGTGAGGGCAATCATCTAAAAGATACGTGCCCATATGATGGCCCATATGATGATATATGATGATTCTTTGTTTTTTCTCCTGACTGGAGAATTATCATGTCATTTGATGTCATTTGTCCAGGTTATCGACTGCAATTGGGGAACTATTGTAATTTCTCCATTTCCCCACGTTTTTCTATAAAATGTGACGGTCATTTTTTGTGCGTGATTTCTCCAGATGGTCCATTTTTCGACTCTTCCAAGAAAGAAAAACACAGAGGAAAAACATAAAAACACAAGCAGATTTGATTGCCAGAAGGTATCCAAGACAAACTGTTGGTAAATGGCACTAGAACCGAGCAGATGCACTGACAAGTAATGGAATTTCCATACATACACACTTACATACGTGATATGTTCTACATTATGTTGGTTCGCAGTGGAGCCCATACAGTTATTTTTCCCTCGCGAAATGGGAAGCCAACTCTCAACCAGGAGACA
This sequence comes from Symbiodinium sp. clade C Y103, assembly GCA_003297045.1. Taxonomy (NCBI): domain Eukaryota; class Dinophyceae; order Suessiales; family Symbiodiniaceae; genus Cladocopium; species Cladocopium sp. clade C. Next base: position 231,253 of record BGPT01000599.1, on the reverse strand, counting down.
CCAGTGGATTAAAGGGTTTTGCAGGCTGCTCTGTCTGCGGGTAGGAACGCAACTGGCCTCGGATGGGTAGTTCAGTTCTTTGAAAACGTTTGCCTACTGCAGTACTATCTATAATACACACTATTTTTATACACATGCATATATACATTTATAATCATTTATATACAATATATATGTATGATGGCACATACGTATATACGTATATATATATATAGAACAGAACTCGACGAACACCTCTTTTTGCAAGGCATGAACTTGGGAAGTTCTTTTGGGGGGTCAGGCTGACCTCGTAATTGGCTGACGACTGAAGAACAAATAGGATGCGTAGCTAATGAACAAAACGAAGGGATGCAATGATACAGTACAAGCTATACCCTCCGGTAATCAAACGTGGCAATTGGAAATCTCTTATAAAAACATAGAGGATTTATAGCTGGGAAAACCACCTATGTATGTTTATATATATATATATATATAAATGGTAGAATTTCCAGCAAGCCATGTTTGATAAATGAGAGGGACAGTTGGGGAAACCATGAAAGTGAAAAGGTGGACCTTGGATCAGCTTGGGGAAGGACCTTGGATCCTCCATGGCCATTTCGAAAAAAAAACACCTGCAGATCGCCAGCGAATCCATGGCGAACCACCGCGCATGAGCGCCGAAATGCTGGATGATCATCCACAGTTGTGATCTGACGGTGGGCTTGAAGGCTTAGCCATTGGTATAGCTGGCATAGCCATTGAAGCCATGGCCATTGAAATAGTGGATGTTCCCATAAAACTTGGTGATTTTCCACAGTTTTTTGTATGTGTACCAGAGGGTATCTTGTGATTCACCTTTTGTATGCCGTGAAACCATGTTTAAATTCATCGGATTTCATGTGGCCCTCCATCAAATTTCGGCATGAATTGGAAAAATACGAGGTCCAAATCCCACAAGTCAGATTTGATCCTCCGCGTTGCAGTTGGGATCTTCGGGCTATAGCTTAGCTAGGTATTACCATTCAGCAAACGTTGGTCAAATCGCTGGAGAATGAACATCCCCAACCTTGGGTAGATTTAATCCTTGATTGTTGTTGCTATAAATGGGAATATCATGGAATATCTACTAACCAGCCAACAACCTGATTTTTTGTATATGGTATCCAAGATTGGCAATGTGAAGACTATGCCAATTTTGAAACATGATTCTCTTTATTGGGATGATCATCACAGTGACGTCCGAACAAGTTTCGCGCGCACCCCCTGCGCGGTCAATAGATAATCGACGAGAGCAACTGGTGGTGGGTCAAGATATGCGGACCCCTGGAGGGTATTGTTTGAACATGTTTGAACCATACATCAATTATAATATGTCTATATATACATATATTACTATTCTCATATCTGAATGATTTGAAAGAACCTCGGTGCGATGTCACTCGAAATGACGATGGGGTGCCCTATGTCAGGTTGGTGAATCATTAACCCCGGCACCAACCCAGATGTTCCCCCCCTGTGGGTTGGGGGGGTTCCCCTGTACCTGGTTGATGTCTAGTGTATAGGGAGTATATGGGGAGGTTTAAAGGAGTATATAGGGAGAATAAGAATGTATACATCATATGTACATATACGGCAAATGCCTGGGCTTTGCCCGGAACTGCAACGACAACGGGACTCAGAATCATCATCATCATCATCATCATCATCATCATCATCATCATCATNAATGCCTGGGCTTTGCCCGGAACTGCAACGACAACGGGACTCAGAATCATCATCATCATCATCATCATCATCATCATCATCATCATCATCATCATCATTTTGTTGCTCTTCCCAATTGAATGTAAAGTTTAACGGGGGTGAGAATTTATATTCCTAAATACCCTTGTTGATCTTCCCAATGGAATGTAAAGTTTAACGGGGGTGGGAATTTATATTNGAATGTAAAGTTTAACGGGGGTGAGAATTTATATTCCTAAATACCCTTGTTGATCTTCCCAATGGAATGTAAAGTTTAACGGGGGTGGGAATTTATATTCCTAAATACCCTTGTTGATCTTCCCAATGGAATGTAAAGTTTAACGGGGGTGAGAATTTATATTCCTAAATACCTTTGTTGATCTTCCCAATGGAATGTAAAGTTTCACGGGGGTGGGCATTTATATTCCTAAATACCCTTGTTGATCTTCCCAATGGAATGTAAAGTTTCACGGGGGTGGGAATTTATATTCCTAAATACCCTTGTTGATCTTCCCAATTGAATGTAAGGTTTCACGGGGGTGGGCATTTATATTCCTAAATACCCTTGTTGATCTTCTCAATTGAATGTAAAGTTTCACGGGGGTGGGAATTTATATTCCTAAATACCCTTGTTGATCTTCCCAATGGAATGTAAAGTTTAACGGGGGTGAGAATTTATATTCCTAAATACCCTTGTTGATCTTCCCAATGGAATGTAAAGTTTAACGGGGGTGGGAATTTATATTNATCTTCCCAATTGAATGTATAGTTGCATCAACATTTGTTTGGGAATGGTAAACCTCTACGCTGCAACGCCTGGGCAAAGCCCAGGCGTTGCGCGTATATGTATATATATATATATTAGTGTACGATATATATATATATATACATACATATTTGTATGTATGATATATATATATATATATATGTACGTATTATGTATGTATACATAACATGTGCATATATATATATAATACACATACATATATATACACATCTATCATGAATATATATATATATATTTCTGTTTGATTATTTTTTTTACAATGTGTATATATATATATATATATTGATTATATATATATATTGATTATATATACATATATATTGATTATATATATATATATAATATATTAAATATACATATATTTGTATTATGAATTTATATATGGGCACGCTATGCAGCGAGTCGTATACTGGTACGCTACAAAGCATGTGTAGGTAGTACAAGTTCCTTTTGGGGGAGCCTGGGATGTTGTATATAGTGTAAGTAGTATATAGGTAGTGATCAGACAATGCATATACATGGTTATATAATGTTAGTGGGGGCTTGCCGGTATATGCTGCATTCAAGTAACTAGTATATAGGTATGCATAGGTACGCTTTGTGTAGTATATAGGTAGCAAACATGGAACATAAAGGCACGCAATGAGAAGTAAACCATGTGTGAGGCACGCTGCAGGCAGTACATAAACAGGTTATGGGATGTTATGAGTAGTATATGCTAGATATGTTGGACATATAGAGCTAGTGTCCAGTGACGAGGTTGTGGGCCTACAAATGCAAGGTTTGGGGGGAGGGGGAGCTGTGGGTTTCGGGTACCAGATTCATTCACAGATACATAGGTACTGTTTATTCTTTGATTGGTCAGTGGTTCGAAGCTGTTTCGCGGTGCAGACCATGTTGCGCTTTCCATCCCTTTGAAAATGGATTGGTTTCACTGAAAATCTGCAGACTGTCCATCCAAAATTGCAAACGAGTCACTGTTTTCAGTCAGAAATTCCATCTCTGGGTGTCCAAAATTCGATCTCGCCCTGCATGGCAGTGTTCCATCTATCGTTACGTTGCTTTGAGGCAGGACTCTGTTCATAGCTGGCTTTTTCGCTGGCATCTGATGAGGTCGTCCAGACATGGTTTCAGCAACCTCGCTGGTCACCCGTATGCCATACGTTCTTTTTTTTTAGGAAAGCAATCTCAAGAATTGCCTAAATTCAAGGTATGGAATTTGCCATTCATCCTCCATTTTTTGATGATTTTACCATTGAGATCCCCATGGGGAAGTTCCCATGGTGTGAAGTGTGAACTCTTGGGATGCTCAAATCGCCCCAAAATGATGGGTTTCAATACTAAGTCATGGTCTGAGGAAAAAGGTAAAAAGGCCATCCAAGACTAAGACTTGGAGGATTTGGGAATACTCCCATGATTTAAGAAACCTCCATGAGTTGTTACATCTACAAAGTCTGCAAGATTGCGTGGCGCGACCAGATCCACAATGCTGCAGAATTCTAAACTCATTTGCCCTTGGGCAAACTAACCTAGATGTGGAAAACCAATGGTTTCCCTAGGAAAATTCTCTGGTAATTTGTGGATATTTTCCACATCTATGTTGGTTCACCCCAGGCTTCAAATCTTCAAACCTCAGGGACATCCCTCATCTCATGTGGCACGGGCGCACGTGGGCTGATGGCACTTCCAGCAGCACTGCCAGCACCGAAAGTTTAAAGTGGTTCAGTGGAGGTGCCTTGCAGAAATGGTTCAGACCATGCTTTCTCAAGCAGTTTTTGTCACTGCGTCAACGGAGTTTTTTGAACGGAAGGTTTTACTGAATAAGTGTATGTTCTGCCATGAATGGGAAATACTAATGTGCATCAACCAATCTCATATGATATGAACATAAGTATACATAATGTATGCACGATTACAAATGTGCGTATATAGATTTATCATGAATATGTATACATCTCGTGTATGTTTACACATGTGTACATGTGTATACATATAGACTTTTGTATACGCATACTATTTGGTCAGATACTTGTTTTTGGTGTTTTTCGATCATCTAAGATTAGCTGTGGCAAACATCTAGGAGCGGGGCGGTTCTGAGTCTGCGGTCCCAATGCGGAACCCTAAGAGCAACAGCGGCAACCAGCAGGTGCCACTACTGGAAAAATGTCATGAACCAACATGTAGAATCATTGACAATAATGAATTATGATGGATTGTGATGGATCATGCTGATTTACTGGATAATGATGGATAACCATTCTCATGGGGATATATTGGAATATGATCGTAGAAAGCGGTAAGCACATAGGGGCTTAACCAACAGCAACCAGGATGAACACAACCATAATCTAGATTCGTGGGACTGTGAATATCTAAGAAACAAGAAATCTTTGGGGAAGACTGGACATGAATAAAAAACTACAGATTTCAATCCTAGCTCCTGAGGGTTTTTGACACGGACCAAGATCAGGGAGACGTTTCGTAGTTGCATGATCTAGGCATTGGATTCCATATCAAATCTGACTAGTCTGGCACCTGGTTTTTGTAGCTTCAGGTGCCCTCAACCTATGAGAGGGGGTGTTCCCCAATTCCCCCCATTTCTTTGTTCGCAAAAGCTTCGGGAAAGCCGAGCCATTCACTTGAAATCAGCTGACCAGTTTTGCTGGGGCCGCAAGCGGTTTGGGGTCCACTTTGTACCGCCCATAGACTGGTCCTGACTGGAGAATTTCACAAGCACCAAAGTGATGTAGCAAAGATTGACCCGCACTCTTTTCGGACGGAGTTACTAGTAGAGTGCCAGGTTTGATTGCCAGACATTGCCAGAGTGGTATTTCTTTATCCCTGGCAGCAAATCACACAACCTGAAAACATTCTCACCATAGCTGGTGGACCACGTCACTTATATAAATCTTAACTATTTTTAATGTTGGTGAACAAGTCCGAAAAAAGTGGATGACTTCAGGTTACAACCCATAATCCCAGTGTAAATTATCCAACATTATCCAACTACTTTGCGGCAGAATGCTTTGAAGAGATGATGACTATGCCTATGCCCCCAATTGATCAGCATATTTTCTTTCGAGGTGCCAAGATCAGTGGAGCAACTGAACCTAGATCCAAGTGCACCACCGCTTTGTAGGGCAGTGCGAAGTCTTTATGTGCCGCGATCCCCCAGATGTTTGATCCGTCGGTCGAATCTCGGATCCTGTCGACAGAAAAACGCTAGGCTGCTAGGTCCTAGGTGTTTTAGATATTTTATGATGGTTCTAGCCCCATGAACTATGGATATGGGATTTCAATGGATTTAAGAGGAACTATACTGGGAATTCATTGAGGAGATTCGTTTAGACACCTCACCTTATCATTTTGAAGTTCATCCCCCGCAGTACAGTCTCATATCAGGTCAATGCATGTGATGGACCTATCTAGAAATGGGATTGTTGCATGGTTTCATTACCAGAAGAGATACTTTACTTCGTGTGATCCCCACCGTGGCATACAATACACCTTACATCCCATCTGACATCTTCTCTAACATATATTCTGACAGACTATCTGGCATTCTATATGACATTTTCCCTGAGTGCTACCTGGCATTCTATTTGTCACGTTGTTTGACATATTTTCTAACACTCCATATGGATCCATATGGCATTCTACCTGGCATTGTATTTGGCCTTCTATCATCTGTAATTTTATCTGGGCAGATTATTTGGCATTCTATCCGACATTCTTTCTGACATTCTATCTGACACATAAATATTCGGACATTCTATTTGGCATCTTATCCAACATATTTTCTAGCACTCCATTTGGCATTCTATCTGGCATTTTACTGCGCATTCCAATCTGGCATATATTCTGACATTCTATCTTACATTCTATCTTACATTCTATCTGACATTCTTCCTGACATTCTATCTGACATATATTCTGACATTCTATGCAGCTGGTGAGCTTGGCATCGCCATAAAGTGATCGCATGAGGATGGTGCTGACATGGTGTTTGGGGGGGTGTCAGGTGGCTGGGTGCAGGAAGTTCTGTTAAACTCTAGAGACCTTCATCTGGCAACTGGCAGGTGGGGAACTTCCAAAAACTGTGTTTCTCCGGCGTCTCAATTTTGGCGGCCTCAAGTTTGCGATTCTGGTTGAGCAAAATCTTGGGTCAAGGTTAAAACACCTGGGTGTTTCATGGTGAAATCCCAGCTAGGTCAACCTTGGATGGGCAGTTTAGTACTTTGATTTACTTTAGTCTCATGCTATTGCAATAGGAATATCTACTAACCAGCTAACAACATCCAACAACATCTAACAACATCTAACAACTATTTTTTTTTGGCAGGGTATCTAAGATTCACGCCAGGATCTTCCCATTTTTCAAACATTTGGAGGAATCCCAGCAAGGCGCGCGAAGCACAGACTGTGCACCTTGCGCAACGCTTCTCGCGCCATCGCGTCTGTTGTCCGTGCAACTTTCGCAGCTGAACTCTGAGGGGGGATGGAGGGATGAGGGGATACCAACCAAGAAATACCCTCTGGTAAACTAACATAGCTATGGAAAATCACAATTTTTAATGGGAAAATCCACTATTTCAATGGCCATTTTCAATAGCTATGTTAGTTTACCAGAGGGTAATGGATCTTTCGTGATGCATTTCTTGGATGTCTGAATCCCCATCTGAAAGCCTGTGAAATCCAGCACATCCACTCTAGTTTCCACTGCAGTTTCTCCTGGGATGTGGGATAAGATTTGCATGCTGACTGGAAAGTGGTGGGGGCAGGTGTGGGGGCAAGCTACCTTAAATATCCTTAATTAAATGGGGATTCAACCAAGTGTCAGCGATGTAACCACTCTGCGGTATACTGACAGGTCAATTTGGTCAAAGGTAGGGTTTGAGTGGTTAGTGTTTACTGTTCAAGGCATGTTGATGGATATAATATAGCGATGTACAATTTTGGGAGAATTTTGGAGACCTACGAACTTCTTGGGAACAACATCTTTATGCATACCAGGACTTACCATTCCCCAAAACCATGGTCCATGGTACTAGAATGGTCTACTGACCTGGATGTTGTGGGGGTACCCCTATTTGAGGACACCTCCATATATAGACACATGGATGATGGCAGCAAACCGATGTCCAGACATTTCCAGGACATTATTTTGCCCAAAGATTGCCAATGCCCGAATCCTCTCAGAGACACCAACTGCCCCTGCCGTCGCAAGCAGTGTTGTGTTAGAGAAACAGAAAAGGTGCGGGACGTCCCTGAAAGGATGGTTGGTTTGTAGGGGGGGAACTATCCCCAAAGGCTTTATTTCAGGTCGGTCGAATTATTGTGATGTATCCGGATTATTCATCGACATTTGGAGGTTTCCTAGTTGGGAGTATCCCTCAAATCATCCACAATTATATATATATATAGACCATTTTAGTATTGAAACCGATGGTTTTGGGGATCTCCCCCTTTCTTCACCATCCACTGTCCCTGGGCCATAGGGATGACCAAGTCGAAACTGACCGGTAGTTTGTGGTGGCTTATGGGTTTGTTGTTTAACCATTTTTGGGTAAAACGATAGGACAAGCCATGTGAATATTTTGTTTTTTGTGGTAAAGCCAATGCCACAAACCTACAAGATCCTACAAGTATCATTTGGGGATGTGTTTTACATTGGTTTACCACCCATTTATGGTCTGGTGATTTTGGGGATGATTTACTATTGGGTTTGCAACATTATCCTTTTTAAAGAGAAAAAACACACGGTTTTGCCAGAGCTACACCTGGAATGACCGCAGAACTCCTGATACCTGCCTTGTAAATCCTTGTATTGTACAACACCATCCTGGTTTCGACGCGTCCATGGTGAAGCACTGAATTGATTTATAAAGTAACCCAACAAAAAAGATGCCAAAATGTGTTTCCAGAATGGTGTGTATGTATATATACATATACACATATATATATATATCTACACACTATATGTTATAATTATTTACCTCATATTTTCAATTCTTCTATGATTTTTGGGGTGCTAGAAGTTTGAGTCAAACTTGGCGCGAACCTTGCAGATTTGGGTGTGGGTCCAGCCACGCGATCAGTAATCTGTTGTTCACATCAAAATGGTTGGGACATGCTGGCACGGTATCTGGATGTTCATCCCCAACGAATATGGTTCAACTGGTTTTTTTCACTCATCCTCATATTTGGGAATAGAGCACCATGATTTCTTTTTTTTTAAGTATGTGTGACCTCACACAAAATTGAGTGAGGGCGGCATAGTTTAGCCGGATTCGAGAGAAGTATTTAACTGAAAATCGGCAACCAGGATCACCATCGAACAGTTTCCATCGGAAGTTAGATCGTGATGTTTGATGAAGACTTAAAGAGTCTTTGCATCAAACTATGTTTGATATTGTATAATGATGTGTATATTAGTATATATATATATACATGGGTATCCGTGCAGATCCGTGCAGTATGATGGGAAGATTGAGATATTGGTGCTCTGATTTGGAGATTGGTGTATCAACACTCGTTGCTCAAGCAAGCTGTGTGAAGGCTCTCCGGGATCAAAGAACTCCTCCAAAAATGACAACACTCCCAGCGCAGTTGGGTTGCTCCAACCCAGTAGAGGTAGATTGTAACCACAATGTGTCAAACATTATCATTGGGATTTCACGTTTTTACCTAGCCAATTTACACCCCGGGCCCTATATTTGGGTTGGTAGGAGCATCTCTGATTGATTTTCGAAAGAAGAGGTATTCGTAGATAGTTCTGGGCCCCGTATGGGTTTTCTGAACATAGGGTACTCCCAAATCCGTATCATGTTTCTCATGAAATTGGCTAATCGTCCCCGATTTTCCGGCAGACCAGGAAAAAAGATGACATATTTATCTCCTCCCCATGAAATCCCAGCAATCAACATTCTTGTTGATTAAACGAATATACATCCATCTACTGCTTCCCAAGTGGTTCATCGCGCCATGGATGAGTTGGATGAACTGGATCTGAACTCTGTGAAGAAGTCCTTGTCGCTGCTGAGCAAGGACGCTGCGGGTCCGGAGGTCAGGGGAGTGGAACAATGACCTGGAACATCACCATTTTTTCGCAGCGCGTGGATATGGATCGAACAGATTCGAACATAGGGTACCAATGCACCCACAAGAACATCTATACATACATAATATATATATATATTATGTATATATAATCCATTATATATGTATATAATTAATATTTGGAGATTCACTCATCTTTTGCGACCAAGAAGTGACGCTTGCCCATATCTAAGCTTTGCAAAGATGGAGAAACAGTGAGGACATAATCTAGTTTTTCCAGGGGGCAATGTTTATCACCAGCATGTTCCTACTGATGATGTCCATTTTCAGGGATGTTCCTTGTTAATGGGGATTCAACCAACCCCCCAGTCAGGTGACCCCCACAATGACAACAGCTTAAGATTCGCCAACAACCTCCTGCTTGTTGGGGCGAGGAGGTCGAAGACTCCCGCAGTCGAGTGCTGCGTTTAGTGCGACCTGGCCATCGGTTGAAGCATCATTTCTACTCTAGTAGTGGAATCATAGGAATTCATTCTGAGGAATTTCCGAGGTCTTGAGATTTTTTTTTGGATACGCTTCAGAACAGAGTTTCGTTCACCATCAGCTTCTCTCTGCCTCGGGTTTTTCATGCAGAGACACTTGCGAGCCACGGCGGTAGATTCGGATGTATCTTGCATGCATTCTCTCTAAAAAAAAAATGTATCAAATTGTGATTCCGTCTTTCATCGAGTGGTTCGATGTGTGCAGGCATTTGATTGAAGTCCAGGACCCCCAAAAACCACAATGGAATGTACCTGCACATATCCTCATGATATCCCCACCTCTCTGGGCAAAATTTCCACCATTTTCTCGGCTGCTGACCCATTTTTGTCGCTGAGCCAAGGCAATCCAAGAGCCCAGAGTTTCAGCAAGCCGCCAACCAGGTGGCATTCTGGGAGACTAGTGGATGTTAATCTATTACAAGCGTATATAATCAATCATGTGGTGCCCCCAATCAATTGTGAACGCTCGCTTGATTGATAACTCCAGTACTGAAACTATAGTATATATATATACACATATATCAGCATGTAGTTTTTCCATGTGCATACTGTACATGGAAATTTGTCAAATGTTTCGATAATTATTAATTATCTTTATTACAGCGTGTAGACAAAGATGGGACATGTCTTTCTGGTTCGATCGCTCCATTCCCACGGCCAAGTTGCTGGATGCAACCAAACAAAAACTGCATGGTTATCATCAGGTTTTCTTTGATATGTAAAAAGGTTCATAATCTCACCAGCCCACAGGTTTTGCTCTGGTTCTATCCCTAGCATCCCCTAGCTACAAACCATTTGGCGGCACTATCATATGCTGACAAATCAGTTTTATACCGGTTGATTATTGATGCCATCGTAGCATGTCATAGCTGGAAAGTGCCTAGCCACCAAGCATTTAGCATCATTGAACCCAATTCCGCAATACTACAACTGAAGTATCCTACCTGGCATGATGATCCCTGCAGCTTCCAACCGCTCCCATGGATGTCCCAGCACTTCCTGGATGTTCTGAATCCCCAAATCTCCCAACAGCAGCGACCACTGATGGTGATCTTGGCTGCGTTCCCCAAGGTCACGGAGTTGCAAGGGCTGATTTCTAGTCTGGACGCGGATCTCAGCCCCTCAGCTGCCCGATGAATGGGAGCCCTTGGCAAATCGTTTGTACCTCCAAATGGCCATGTGAATGGGAAAACATATGATAAACCACTCGATTTGGGGGGGGTACTCAAATTTTCAGAGAAGCCTATAGTAAGCATATATATGATATATAGCCAATAGGAGTGATCATATGGTGACCAATAAATGAGATTTATACATGGCATAGAACATTGTTGATCAACCACCAACGGGCAGACTGGTCATTCACTTGGATGAAGCGTTGCGATGTGGGTCACGGTCAGTTTGTCCCAGCCACCATGTGGGTTTGTTCAAAACTAAGGTAACCAATCCCATCGTCGTTTTAGCACCAGTTTCTCCATATGTTCAGGGCAAGCTACTCCATATCCTGGCAAGCTGAGGCAGCTTGGACTGGTTGGCACCGGTGGCATCACTGCCGTCAGATACTGTTCCTAATCTGGGCTACACACCTTGCCATGTGCAGGACACCAATTGTGGTTGGACAATGGCCAAAGGGTGATGATGATGATGAGGAGGAGGAGGAGGAGGATGAGGAGGAGGATGCTTGATGATGATGCTGATGAGGAGGAGGATCTTGAGGGAACAATCACAGACACTGGGAGTTGAAGCGTGCGAAGATTTCGAGTAGTGCTGTAGGGATGTCAGGATCATGAGCTGACAGCGTTGGGAAATTCCTAGTGACGAGGGCTGAACCAGAGCCCCCTTTGTTGATACGAGCGATGATCAGACCGTACTACCAGGTTTGACTGGTTTAAATGGTTTAACTGGCTTAACCAAGAATACCTATCACCAGTGAGAAGAGTTCCGTACTACCACCCAGTACAGACTTAGATGACGCCAGGGTCGCATGACACTTTTCCCAGAGCTTCTGCAGGAAGCATCTCAGAAGCATGCCGAAGCTGAAGCAGAGCTACACGCGTTGGACTCGTCCATGGAGATTTTGTCCATCATGTTGCAGCCCGGAATCGAAAAGGTGACGCTTGTTCCTGGGGAACCCAATTGTCTCCCCCATGATCTTCCCATATTATTGGGGTTTCTTTGGGGCGTAGTATGAGAGTATGGGAATGGAGGTCGCATCATTGGGGATCCGTATGAATTCCACTAGCTTGTACGATCTTGTACTCAGCTGGGTAAGGGTCAAATTTTGGAGAAAATCTTGAGATATCTTAAGGATTGGTTGATGACCCAAACTCAGAGAAGTTTCTCACAGCTTAATTCAACCCCGACTCTATTCACACGGACCCAGCTGATGCAGGCATGATCGCATAATTACAACACCTGGCAAAAAACTATGTTTGTTTGACGGGACAATATACAACAGTTTGCGTCATTTTGATCACGTTCCTGTAGCAGCAATGTTGAATGAAAGAAAACGAAACTTGGCTGTCGGATTTCGGGTTGTAGCTTGGGCTGCATAGCAGCAGCCTAGCTAAGAATCAAATGGTAAGCCTCTGCAACATACAGAATACATTAGCAAAACTCAAGCACCACGAAAGCGTTGACCATGCTTCGCTTGAAAATGGAAAACTGGAGTTGTCCTTCCGATTTTTGAATTTGAGCATCAAGGCAACCGCCAAGGCTAAGAACCCAAGAACATTGGACACCTCCGTCTCCGACACTAAATTCATAGGTATATTTTTATGATTTAGAAATGTCGCCGTACCAAAGACGCCGGCGCCCCTCTCCCCCTCTCGCATGTCCATTGGGGAAAGTTTGTGGAAACGCATGAAAACGCATGAAAATGCCTGAAAACGAATGGAAATGAATGGATGTCAAGATGAACCATCAAACTTGGTATTTCAACCTTCTCCCAAGGCAAGTGGAGGATCTCTTCCAACGCTTCGAGCGCATCTCCTCTGCAAACTTTGTCCAGGCCGCAGAAACTTGGCCTTTCAATGGTGGGTCCAAGGGTGGGGGAAGAGCACACCTGGATGATGGATGTGTTGGATGATTTTCAGGAACATGGGCATGTCTGAAAGTGGGGTATACCTCAAAACAGTCCTTTCAAATGCATATTACAAAAAAAAACAAGCGTTGGATTTTTTGAGGAATCTTGTTTTCAGACAAACCTATATGTGATGAGTAAGTTGTGTGATACATGTTGTTTGAAGCGCATGTAATGTTTGTTTGGACTTGGGAAACGTCGACTTGTTTTTAGTTTTTTTTCCATGCGGTTTGACATTGGGATCTGGATATGTTAGATTTCGTTTTTGAATTTATTGGGTGGCGGTGATAAAGATGCAACAAGGTAAGCTGAAATTGGTTTTGCCACGTGACCCAAAACTTTCATCAAGCAATGAACAGAGAGGATGAACAATGAATATGCCATGTCCCGTGCGGATGTCGAACGGAGATCCACCCCACGATTGAGTATGAATTGATTAACTGTGTAATGAGTACTCAACACACTATAGCCGGCATGTTTTGGCAGTTTTCCTTTGTCTATAGTCCATCATAGTCCACCCAGATTTTGGGATAATCTTTCTTAATGTTGGATCTTGACTAGTGTATGGAGGACCCCCCCCCAAACAATTGGAAGGTACCAACAATTGCAAAAACCGGGGTTGGAATTATTTGTCAGGTCAGGATTTCAGTTGAGATATGTTGAGATCAATTTCCTTTCAATTGCTTTTCCTTTTAAACTTCAAGGACAATAAAGGATTTCAATTGAAGTCAATTTGCTTTCAACTGCTTTTCCGTTCAAACTTAATGGATAAGAAACAAATCAATTTAAATCAATTTACTTTCAATTGTTTTTCCTGTGACACTTAAAGGACAAGAAAGGGTTCCAATTGAAATCAATTTATTTTCAGTTGCTCTTCCTGTTAAACTTAAAGGACAATAAAGGATTTCAATTAAAATCAATTGGCTTTCAATTGCTTTGGCTTTCAATTGCTTTTGCTTTCAAACGCAATGGATAAGAAATTATTTCAATTAAAATCAATTGACTTTCAAGTGCTTTTGCTTTTATAAACTCAATGGATAAGAAATGATTTCAATTAAAATCAATTGACTTTCAATTGCTTTTCCTTTAAAACTCAATGGATAAGGAAGGATTTCAATTGAAATCAATTTGCTTTCAATTGCCTTTCCTTTTAAACTTAAAGGACAAGAACGGATTTCGATGATGAAAACTAAGTGAGTCATCTCTGCTTTACCAAAGAAAGGATTGATGAGACATGTCAAACCCTGAAAAGTGGGACACAATAGACGATCCCTGAAACAAACATCATATTGAAGATTTGGGTTGTTCATGGACTACTCCCTTGAAAAAAAATGTTTTTTTTTTTCAATTTGGTTTTAGTGAGGGGTTGAATATGTTGCGTAAATATATGACATTCTCAGGATTCAAGATGAAAGCTAAGTGAGTCACTTCAGCTTCACATAACAAAATGATGAAACAATTCAACTACAAAACAAGTGGGAGACAATAGAAGATCCCTGAAACAGACATATTTGTGAAGATCTGAACTGCTCCAATGCTACCCCCTGAAATAATTGTTTGGGTGTTTTTAGTTTGGCTTTAAGGAAGGGATTCAACCTGGTGGTGCTTTACCAAAGGCAGGTGATTAATTACAAAAGAATGCATTGAAAAAAACAATGCCGAAAAAGTTGGACACGATAGAAGACCCCTGAAACAAACAAATTTGGAAGATCTAAGCTGCTCCAATGTTACTTCCTTGACAAAAAATGGTGCAGTTTTTAGATCGGGTTCTAATAAGAGATTAAGCAAATAAATCAAATAAAACTATAGCAGGGGACGGCCAATAAGCAGAGAATAATCTGCTTACTGCATCTGCCGGAGGCCAAAATCAGGCAAATAAGAAATGGCCTAGGTAAAGACCTAANAAGCAGATCCTATGACAATAGGCCCCAATACAATTTCAGAATCTGCTTGCTACAGTTCCCTTGGCTGAAGTGTTCATACTCGCCTCTTCAAGGCTCAATGTTTTAAGCAAACATGTCTGAAGTTGCTCCCAGGGATGGTGCATTTTCAAAAAAGTGGCTTTAAATTCAAAATCAACATGCATCGGGGAAATATATATTTNCCCAGGGATGGTGCATTTTCAAAAAAGTGGCTTTAAATTCAAAATCAACATGCATCGGGGAAATATATATTTATATATAGATAAAACCAAAATTGATAAGACTACACAAGAAACGGAAAAGCTTCCAATTCCAAGAAATGCAAGTCCCTCAAACTAATCCATCTCTTGCCATTTTTTAAACCAGAAAAAGTGGTTTGAGTGTTTTGGGGTCCGACACTTTCTTGGGGCAAGAAAAGANAGACCAAGTAACTACGCAATTGAATCGATTGTTGGCAAATTTCTGTGTAAAAAGGGTTGCTTTACCCTTAGGGGCAGTTGATGAATCCTGGGTCAAAATTAACATTACGACACGCACCCCCAGTAAGCAGATTCCAGAAATCTGCTTACTGCAGCTAGGTCATCTAGATGTGGCTGGTCAAATAGGCATATTCCAAAAAGATCCAAAAAGATATGGGTCTATATGGGTCTGACTGGGTCTGAAGTGTGTTTTATAAACTGGTTGGGGGGGTCTGACACTCTCTTGGGGCAAGAAAAGACCAAATGACTATGCAATTGAATCGATTGTTGGCAATTTTTTGTGCCAAAAGGGTTGCTTTACCCTTGGCAGTTGATAAACCCTGGGTCAAAACATGTCAAATTGTACATTAAGACATGCACCCCCAGTAAGTAGATTCCAGGAATCTGCTTACTGCAGCTAGGTCATCTAGATGTGGCTGGTCAAATACGCATATTCCAAAAAGATCCAAAAAGATATAGGTCTATATGGGTCTGACTGGGTCTGAAGTGTGTTTTATAAACTGGTTTGGGGGGTCNGGAATCTGCTTACTGCAGCTAGGTCATCTAGATGTAGCTGGTCAAATAGGCATATTCCAAAAAAGATCCAAAAACATATAGGTCTATATATGGGTCTGACTGCGTCTGAAGCGTGTTTTATAAACTGGTTTGGGGGGTCCGACACTTTCTCGGGGCAAGAAAAGACAAGAAACTACGCAAGTGAATCAATTGTTGGCAAATTTCTGCGCAAAAAGGTTACTTTACCCTTGGGCAGTTGCTGAAATCCTGGNAGACAAGAAACTACGCAAGTGAATCAATTGTTGGCAAATTTCTGCGCAAAAAGGTTACTTTACCCTTGGGCAGTTGCTGAAATCCTGGGTTAAGATGTAAATTGCGACACGCACCTTAGGTCATCTAGATGTGGCTGGTCAAATAGGCATATTCCAAAAAGATATGCGTCTATATGGGTCTGACTGGGTCCGAAGTGTGTTTTATAAACGTTTGGGGGTCTGACACTCTCTTGGGGCAAGAAAAGACCAAGTAACTACGCAATTGAATCGATTGTTGGCAATTTTTTGTGCCAAAAGGGTTGCTT